>PVHT021183726.1:32558949-32631156 GCA_004024745.2 Catagonus wagneri
ATGTGAGTAAAAGAACGTGTGTGTGTGTGTGTGTGTGTGTGTGTGTGTGTGTGTGTGCACGCATAACTGAGTCATTATGTTGTACAGCAGAAATTGACTGAACATTGTAAATCAACTATAATAGAAAAAATAAAAATCTTTAAAAAAAAAAAAAATGTGGAGTTCCCGTCGTGGTTAATGAATCTGACTAGGAACCATGAGGTTGCGGGTTTGATCCCTGGCCTCGCTCAGGGAAGAATCTGGCATTGTCGTGAGCTGTGGTGTAGGTCACAGACGCGGCTCGGATCCCGCGTTGCTGTGGCTGTGGTGCAGGCCAGCAGCTACAGCTCCAATTAGACCCCCAGCCTGGGAACCTCCATATGCCATGAGTGCGGCCCTAGAAAAGGCAAAAAAAAATAATAATAATAATAATAATAATAATATAATAATAATAAAGAATTATAAACAGGCCATAGAAATTGATAACTCAGTTCTAAAAAAGTTCTAAAAAAGACTAAAGTTCTACATGAAAAATCACTTTCTTAATATTTAGCAAACATTTATAGTAACACCTTTTAACCCTCAGACTACCACAGAAGTCAATTTATACACAGGTATCACTACACCCACTTAGAAATAATTTAAAATGTTAGAAAAGCCCTATTAGACATTTAAAAAAAATAAATATATCAATTAATATACCAACCAAGTATTATATATGATAGATAGGTCAAACTTTCCTCAACAAGTCATCAGCTATTTTACAGGTAAATACTGACAAATTAGGAGTTCCCGTCATGGTGCAGCGGTTAACGAATCTGACTAGGAACCATGAGGCTGCGGGTTTGATCCCTGGCCTTGCTCAGTGGGTTAACGATCTGGCGTTGCCGTGAGCTGTGGTGTAGGCTGCAGACGAGGCTCGGACCTGGCATGGCTGTGGCTCGCAGCTATAGCTCCGATTAGACCCCTAGCCTGGGAACCTCCATATGCTGCGGGTGTGGTCCTAAAAAAAAAATGACTAATTAGACAGCACTGAAAGTCTAGTTTAGAAAAGACCAAAATGAACAAGAGAAGACATACTGTAAGACTACTACACTTGATAACATGAAAAATGATCATACACTGAAACATTCTTTATGATGAAAAGGAAAAAGCATCATAAGGTCATTGGAAATATCTAATTTATAATTTACCACCCCAATTTGGAAAAAACTGCCTACTATGCACAACAAATGAATTATACTTACAATTTGCCATCTTTAAAAGATCGAACAAGAATATTGTCTTTTTTCACAGCAATTTCATCACTACAATCAGGACAAACCACCTTTTAAAAAAAAAGTGTGAAATGATTATAACTAAAAGTACATTTATATATAGTTACATAAATATCAACTATTTAAATCCTTTTAAATATAGTTACAGCTTAAAATTTAAAAACAAATTTTAGTTTAAGGGTAAATAGTTACACACACATAAGCGTGGGAACACAAACAGGTAATTTTACATTGACATCCCATATCCTTCCAGCTCTGTGGACTACCCACATTGTTTTTAGACACAGGCATGTGCAGAAAGGAGAATCATAGCCACGACTAGACTAAAGCTGTGGACCAAGTCCCAGGCACAAATAGAAAGCAGGAATGAAAGTAGCTCGGTGTAGAAAAAGAGGAAGAGCTAGTCTTACTAACAAAGGGTTAGTAGGATAGGCTAGGATAACAGGGGCCAAAACAGGATCAGGTATCAGAACCTTAAGGGTGATGAGGCTCTACATAAAATTTACATGTAAATATATACTTTAACACACACTAAAGTTTCTCCTAATACTACCCACTCTTAAGAAGGAAAGCATTTTAAAGTGGGTACCTTCCTGAAGAGTCTGTATAAGATTTAGTACTAACAAAAGAAAAGATTTATTTTATTTGCAGTCACCTCAGCTAATACCTAAAGTAAGGATAAGGTAAGCCTTCCCAAAGGCAATACTAATGCAGGACACCTATGAATTTTTATTATTTTAATTCCAAGGTAGCCCACTATATATACCAAGAGCAATAGTATAGTTATATTTTTTAATGAAAAGCAGACTTGTTTTAAAGACTGTATCATTAGCTCTCTAAAAATTGACATGATGGTATATAAAGGCATGTTTTCTAACCACAGGTTTAAGAGGAGCTAGAAACAGGTAAGTTCTAATTCAGTCTTTAAAAGGTTGACAATTTCCATAACTGTAGCTGTGCTGCATTAAGCACTGTTCAAATGTTGATGACACTGTGAAATAATTCACTGATGAAGGCCTTCTAAATGCATTAGCATCCAGAGAAACTTTCCTGTCATTTCAATAACTCAAGTAAAAAATATTTAATATTTGTTCATTCATGCATCCAGTCACTCTACAAATATTAACTATTTCATCAAGGTACTGTATTAGAGCACAGGGGCTGAGACAACGAGCCTGTATTCTAGTTGAGAAGACAAGAAAGTGCACAATTATTTGCTATTGTGATAAGTCCTTATCTAGGTGGTCAGGGACCGCCTGCTTGATGATATAACATTTAAGTTGAGCTTTGAAGACTGAGGAGGAATTGGCTTGACAAAGGATGTGTGTGTATCATGTGTATAGCTTGGGCTGTACTACAAGCAGAGAAAAACAGATTATGGAAGGGTCTGACTGAGAGAGCAAGCAGTAGAACCCACTCCAGGAAGTAAAAGAAGGTCAACGTGGCTACCTTTCTGGCTGGGCTGAGTGAAAGAGAGAAGCACAGAGTTCAGATTTGTCAGTCTTGTAGGCCATGGTAATTCTTGAGATAAAATCTAAAATCTTTAAGGGGAGAATCTGAAACAAGACAATGTCATAACAGAACCTGCCTTTTTACAAATTACTTTGGCTGTCATAAAGAAAATGGACAGAGAAAGGAAAGAATTTCAAGAGATTAAGCTACCATAAATTTTCCAGGTGGGAGATAGTGACCTGGACATAAAGTGGTGGCAATGGCAAATTAAAGGAATGGGAATATTGGGAGTTCCCATGGTGGCTCAGTGGTTAACGAATCCAACTAGGAACCATGAGGTTGTGGGTTTGATCCCTGGCCTTGCTCAGTGGGTTAAGGATCTGGTATTGCCGTGACCTATGGTGTAAGTTGCAGCCCCGGCTTGGATCCTGCATTGCTGTGGCTGTGGCGTAAGCCGGCGGTTACAGCTCCAATTAGACCCTTAGCCTGGCAACCTCCATAGGCTGCAGGTGTGGTCCTAGAAAAGGCAAAAAAAGAAAAAAAAGAATACTGGAGATAATCAGGGAACTGGAGAGATGAGAGAGAAAAGGATGCTTATGTTTCTGCCTCATACAAATGATGTCATTCAGAGAGAGAGGAAACAATGGAGAAGGGTGGTCAAGTTCTGCAATAAGGGAGGAGAAAATAAATTTAGTTTTAGGCTTATTAAATTTTGAGGTGACCGAAGGACAGCCAACGGGAGATGCTGAATAGACAGACTTCTGTCTAAAATTGTGAGCCAAAATCACCCATTTTTTTCTTTCTCACGTGCTAAGAGTTTTGAAAAGGACACATGCGATAGCTCTGGCCAGTGCTGAGGATGGTGTGGGAATAAGTGGGTTCATTCTGCTTTCTGTTACAAGAACTACAATACATATTTTATCCCATTTACTCACGTATGTGATTATCTTGGTCCCTAAGACGTTTCAATTTATTATCTTAGCAACCAGTGCTACAAATAGGATGAGATCACCCTAAAGAGATACAGAGTGATATATCCTGAACGTTGAAAAACAACATTTAAAGCTTAGTAAGATGAGAAATGGCAAAGGAAAGTGAAAAAAGAGGACTGCATGAGTCAAGGAAGCTAAGATTTCCTCCCCTTAAAATGAGAGTAAATACCACTTATGTTCAGCCTCAAATACAATTAAATGAGACTATGTACTTATGTTAATAAGGTAGCACAGTGCCTGGCCAGGGTAAATGCTCAAAACACGGTTGCTATTTATAGTTCCTAGGAGTATGCAGTTGTTCTCTAACATGAGGATGTTACCAAGCACTTGTTAAAATTTACTCAATTTATAATCACTAATTTTAAAATCAGAAATGCAAGTATTATTAATGTGATTACGCAAGACTGATTTAGAACACAATTTCACACTCTAGATGACAAAAATTATTCATCACTGTCCAAAAGATCTCAAATTTGTGGTGAGGATCACATATATCAATAATGCTAAGATTTTAAAAATAATAATGTTATGGTTGACCGAGCAGATTATTGACTTTTCCACACTGTAAATCTTTAAAGTTTTCTCATCATCAAGGAAACTATTTAAAAATTACGGTGAGAGGAGTTCCCATTGTGGCTCAGCAGTAACGAACCCAAATGGTATCCATGAGGATGTGGGTTCAATCCCTGGCCCCACTCAGTGGGTTAAGGATCTGGTGTTGCCATAAGCCTCTCAGACGAGGCTATGGCTGTGGTGTAGGCCGGCAGGTGCAGCTCCAATTGGACCCTTATCCTGGGAACTTCCATGTGCTGCAGATGTAGCCCTAAAGAGACAAAAAATAAAAAATTATAAGAATCTTTAATACTGAAAATACTAACACGAAAAATTTAATGTTCCTATTGTTTTAGAAAAAGACACACAAAACTTTTAAAACTTTTTCAGAAGAAATTTTTACAAATAATCTTAGTGCTTAAGGGGAAAAAAGAAATGATCACATACACTGACATTTAAGTTTTCAGGTTACCATTAACCCAAAGCTTGACAAGTTACTTAACTCTTCTAATACTCAGTTTCCTTATTTCTAAAAGAGGATAAGTAATACCAACATCTCATAATCCTTCTAAAGATCTTAGCACAATCCTTGCACATAACAGGTATCCAGTAAATGTGGAATGGATAGAAGGATATAGGTAGAGGTATAAAGATAGCATGAAGTATTTATATTTATTAAAATAATTGCCCTCATTAGTTTTAATTATAAGACTTTACTGGGCACTTATTTTGGGCCTAACACTTAACTAAGCACTCGGGATAAAGAACAAAAAATGTTCACTGCACAGATGACAAACATATTATTTGTAGACAATAGCAGAAAACAAGATTCTATTCTTTTGCAATCTATTGCATGGCAGATTTAGAATTTTTTAAAAATTTGTATGAGGAATTTTTTATCCAAAATTGAGCAGTGTAACATATCTAGCCTCTAAAATTATCATGATTTTTCCGCTCTTGGATGACTTCAAGAGTTCTTTGCACTCACTTTTCAAAGTAATTTTGTGTGAATGGAATGATGCTAAAATCATTTTCCCATTTTGTATCTATGAAAAACACTAGTAAGAAAATCAACTGTTAGAAAAAAAAGAGAAAGAAAAAGAAAATTATCTGTTTTCTTCATGAATTCTATATAGTTGAAAATTAAACTCTTTTATACCAAAGTTACTCACCAATGCAGGAAACCATAGTGCTTTCTTTTTATCCAAACTAACGTAATCTACACATACAACTTTTCCTAGCAGCTCATCAATCTGTTTCCTATCATCCTCATCTTCATCACTGGAGGATGAAGAAGACTCTTCCTCTGGTCTAGGGAAAGAAAAAAGGGAGACATTTCCATTTATCTTCACAAAGAAAAAGCATACCAAGTTGATGATTATAGATATCTAGAAATCTTATCCCGTTTCCTAAAACCTACAGAGTGGCTAATTTAAAATTTAAAACTATTTTCTAAATTTCTAAAGAATAAAATACCATTAGAGGAAAGCACACTATTTTCCTAAAAATCTTTAGGCTTTATTCAGTGCTACTTTGAAAGATTAAGGGCAAGATCAGAAGAGACTAACACTGGTCCCAAATTTTCAAAAAGCTGAAGTTCCCTTATAATAAGCATCCCAGTACTGCACTAAACTATACTAGATCCTACTCTCAGGTTGAAGGAATTTTAGAGATGGTAACTTTACACTCCTAGGTCAAAGCTAATTTTAAAAGGGGGAAGGCAGGAGTTCCCGTTGTGGCTCAGCAGCAATGAATTTGACTAGCAACCAAGAAGATACAAATTCGATTCCTGACTTCGCTCAGTGGTTTAAGGATTCGGCATTGCAGTGAGCTGTGGTGTAGGCTGCAGATGCGGCTTGGATACCACGTTGCTGTGGTTGTGGCGCAGGCCAGCAGCTACAGTTCTGATGCAACCCCCAGTACAGGAAGCTCCATATGCCACAGTACAGCCTGAAAAAGACCAAAAAAAAAAAAGTAGGAAGGCAGAACTTTATTAATGGGGGGGTCAGGGTGGAGGGAGGAGCCAATGTGATAAGAGATCATCATTGCTATCCTTGATATCAAATATACACAAACTAATATTCATCAGACGCGCAATGTGGTTCTTCTGTATTATGTTAAAAAATTTCTTTCAGTTACACTGTATACTGGACTAGTAAATTATAAAGACGTTAGAGAAGAAACTACTCAAAAACATATGAGTGATGTTAAAGTATAGCAAAAAGTTAAACTAAAAAGAAAAAAAAAGGAGTTCCCATCGTGGCTCAGTGGTTAACGAATCTGACTAGGAACCATGAGGTTGCGGGTTCAATCCCTGGCCTTGCTCAGTGGGTTAAGGATCCGGCGTTGTCGTGAGCTGTGGTGTAGGTTGCAGATGCGGCTCGGATCCCGCATTGCTGTGGCTGTGGTGTAGGCCAGCAGCTACAGCTCCTGTTAGACCCCTAGTCTGGGAACCTCCATATGCCACGGGTGCGGCCCTAGATAAGGCGAAAAGACAAAAAAAAAACCAGAATGGCAAATATACTAAAATGAAAATATATAATACTTTCATAAAGTAGAATAGGATAACATAAATGTCATCCCCTCCCTTTATATTTATACATTCCAATGTATTCCAATTCATATTTATATATTCCAACATAAATATAAAGAAACTAAAAACTACTATAATACTATTAAAAATTTTAGAGTAATGAAGGAATATCAGTATTTTATTTCAATGATCACTCAATTAATCTAAAAATTGTCCCCTGGTAAAAAACAAAACAAATCTTCAAAGTTTGCTACTGAGTAGAACTACTCTACTTCAAATGGCACTATAGCAGTTTCACCCTTGTTTAGAAACCAGGTAATAGGTAAGGAAAAACCAATATGCCTTCATACTAGCAGGGCATAAGATTTTACAAATAGGCACGTAGCTTCGGACAGTAATGACAAACTTCACAAGTCTGAATTTTAATTGATTAGAAGAGCTTCTAAAGGGCAAGGACTATTCTCTGTCCAATTTCTTTTTTCTTTCTTTTTCTTTTCTTTTCCTTTTTTTTTTTTTTTTTTTTTTTTTTTTTTTTTTTTTTTTTTTTTTTTTTTGTCTCTTAAGGACCACACCTGCTGCACACAGAAGTTCCCAGGCTAGGGGTCAAATTGGAATTGCAGCTGCCAGCCTACGCCACAGCCACAGCAATGCAGGATCCAAGCTGCATCTGTGACCTACACCACAGCTCACAGCAACACCAGATCCTTAATCCACTGAGCAAGGCCAGGGACTGAACCTGTGTCCTCATAGATACTAATCAGGTTTGTTACCTCTGAGCCACAATGGGAACTCCTCACTCCACTTTCTAATGACTGTAGACCACTCCCAATCTTAGCACCATAATTACTGCTTTTGCAAAGAAGTCATAGAAGACTCATTCAGCTACAGTTTTATGGATGCCCTTTATGGCATTATCATTTGCAAGAGAAAAAGTCACAATATCACAAGTAACTTTAACTTGTAAAACATAGAAAGAGAAAACTGGGCTTTACTTGCCTAACAAAATCATCTGCAACACTATAAAAATTCTAATTTCTTTCATAAGCCTTAACAAATGTGAAGACTTCAGACATGAGGAAGTTACATACACAAATAAATGAACCGGCTACAAAAATCATCCATCCACCTCATAACACTGTCTAGGTCCCACTATACAACCATTCCCCGCTCATGGACTAGCTTCCCCTCCCTGCTCTCACCTCCTCAAGCCTTTGTTCCAACAATGCTTGTGTCTCTCTCCAGTAACAATTTTTCCACCTCTACTAGAGATTGAGTCCTACCAGCATACTGTTATTTCTAACAAAATGCTGTTACTTCTCCCACCAAAAAGAAAAAAAAAGCAACAAAAAAATCCCCTGACTTCACTTTCTGCAGCAGCTACCACTACCTCACTTCTCTACTCTCCTTTGCAAAAAAAGAGCCTGGAATGCTTTATTCTGACATCTGGAAAGTCTTTCACCTCCTCTAAGTCTCTAAATGTTACCTCAATTAGATTACCCTGATCACCCTGTTCAAATTTACAACTTGCCCATCCCAATCTCCCCTTACCTTACTCTTACTTCCCCAGCACTTACAGACCTATCATACTACACAATTCACTTATTTCTTGTCTTTTTTGGGAGGCAGGGGCTTTTTCCAGTGCCACACCCGCGGCATGTGGAGGTTCCCAGGCTAGGGGTCTAATTGGAGCTGTAGCTGCCGGCCTATACCACAGCCACAGCAACGTGGGATCCGAGCTGCGTCTGAGCCACATCTGCGACCACACCACAACTCACAGCAAAGCCGGATCCTTAAACCACTGAGCGAGGCCAGGGATTGAACCCTCAACCTCATGGTCCCTAGTTGGATTCATTAACCACTGAGTCATGATGGGAACTCCACAATTTACTCATTTTTTGTCTCTATCATCCATCTCCCCCCATGAGAGAATGTAAGCTCCAAAGGCAGAAATTTTATAAATGCCTGTTTTGTTTACTGATATATCCCAAGTACCTGAACAGTGCTTGGCATAGCCTAGATGTTCAATAAACATTTGTGACTAAACAAATGAATTAAATAAATTTCTTTCTTTCTACTATGGTACTTCTGATTTTTATTTCTGAAATCACAAAATGTATACAGTCAGTATAATGTATATATCATATTATTATGCCTAAGGCTCCTTTAACTTTTCCTTTAGAGGAGTTTAGCCAGCAAATTGTTTACATAAAAGAGAAATACTCAATAAACTAATATACTAAAATAAATGAGCATCAAAAATATTTTAAGGAGTTCCCGTCGTGGCTCAGTGGTTAACGAATCTGACTGGGAACCATGAGGTTGTGGGTTCAATCCCTGGCCTTGCTCAGTGGGTTAAGGATCTGGCGTTGCCCTGAGCTGTGGTGTAGGTTGCAGATGCGGCTCGGATCCCGTGTTGCTGTGGCTCTGGTGTAGGCCGAAGGTACAGATCCGATTAGACCCCTAGCCTGGGAACCTCCACATGACGCGAGTGCGGTCCTAGAAAAGGCAAAAAGCCAAAAAAAAAAAAAAAACCCAACAATTAAGAGATCAAAGACAGAACAAGCAGAGAATCTGCTTGTCCCCACCATGCCCTCCGACTGCACCCTGGCATGCAGAAGTTCCCAAGTCAGGGATCGAATCACAGCAGAGACCTGAGCCATAGCAGTGACAATTCCAGATTGTTAACGGCTAGGCCACCAAGGAACTCCAGAATCTGCTTGGTTTTTATTTCCCTCTGACACCATTGCACCTCTGATACAAGGTATGTGTTTACAGAACTACAACCAAATAACTCACTGTCTGTGAAAAACATTTGATGATTCCACTAGAAACAAAGCTAATTACATGGGAATGTTTACCAAACTATTGCCGGGTGGTCAAAAATTACAAAAAAAAACCCACAAAATTAAGCTAGAAGATGATAATCTTTTAAAAAGAAAATACCTTACTATATGAGGATTAATATATGAGGATTAAAAGCAGAATATAAATAAAACAATTTAAGGAAATGTCAAAAATAATCCATTTGGGGTTAAGTGATTTGTGGATTAAGAGTTGGTAACAGAGGAGTTCCCATTGTGGCTCAGAGAAAGCGAATTTGACTAGCATCCATAAGGATGAAGGTTCAATCCCTGGCTTCACTCAGTGGGTAAGGATATGGCATTGAGGAGAGCTGTGGTGTAGGTCACAGACATGGCTCAGATACCGCGTTGCTGTGGTTGCAGCATAGGCCAGTGGCTACAGCTCTGATTCGACCCCTAGCCTGGGAACCTCCATATGCTATGGGTGGGGCCCTAAAAAGAGTTTCTAAAAGAAAACAAAGGTAGTGATACACCAATGTAACAGTGGAGTCCAGGTAATCCTGAGAAGAGATAATCTTATAATTTTTTGGCCACACCCACAGCATACAGAAGTTCCCGGGTCAGGGATCAAACCCACAGCACAGCAGTGATCCAAGCCACAGCACTGACAATGCCAGGTTCCTAACCGCTAGCCTACCAGAAAACTCGAGATAACCTCATTTATCTTCGTACAAATTTTAAAAGGCAACCAGAGAACCATTATAAAGAAGCTTTGGAGCTGAGCAATGGAAAAGGAAATGAAAGTCAGATAAATGACCTTAAGATCCAGATCCTAGACTTTGTTGTATAAAATCACTCTGAAGAAAGGAGAGAAAGAATTTTGAGGGAGTGTATGTTGTATAAAATCACTCTGAAGAAAGGAGAGAAAGAATTTTGAGGGAGTGTAATTTAAGAAGTTGGGGGTTTTAAACTGTGGTACTTGCCTACTGTGCTTAACATCAAAGCTAAGGCACTAAGCAAGACAATTAGCATGTCTCTTGGCAGTGAGACTGACTGCAACAGTTAGGGCGAAGGAAGAGCAAGGAAAGTAAGATTACAGACAAGCACTACATTTCCTGCAGTAGTAATTCTCAACCATTTTTTTTGTCTGCCTCTCTACTTTGCTCATGTATAGCAGCATTCCAAAAGCAGATCTATCATTACACACAGAGATTCTCAACAGGAAAATCTCTAACTCAGAATATTCACTAGAGCCTTCAGAAAGCAAAGATCAACTTGCTTAGGGACAACAGCGTACTTTTTTCTCATATTCAGGAAAGGGAGACCTCAACCAAGAAATATAACACACATTTTAATAGGCCATAATTTCTGGTCATTTTTTAGATCAATCTATGTGATATTAAATTTATTTTTACACTTCTATGACATTTATAGAAAGGTAAAATATGTCTTAATATTATACACAATTTGTTTCAACACTGTAGAAATATTGTTTTAAAATTCATATAATATAGCCAAAAACAATACTTCCTGTCAGACATAAATACAAGTAGGCAGAATTTTTACAAACATATAAACACATTTTTATTATAAACGAAATCATGTTACATACTGGTATTTCATGAACGTTTTTTCACTTAGATACAATGATGATATCTAGTACTTACATAATAATTACTACATAAACCCTTTAAAGATATGAATTCATTTTATCTTTGCAACAACTATAAGAGAGAGGTAATATTACTGTCTCAATTTTATGAGGAGAAAATTGAAGCATGAAAAGACTAAGGATCCTGCCCAAGGTCACACAGTAAAGAAGTGGCAGAAGCAAGATTCAAACCCATGCCATCTTGTTCCACAGTTCACACACTTAATTAAGTCACCCTGCCTCTCTCAAGAGCTAGAGGAGTGGAAAATCCTCTCTAATGAAATAACTTTACATTAAATACACTCCACCTCACTGTACTGACATCATCGATTATAGTTAATTAGCTGGCGAGAGAGCCATGGGAAGTGTCTAATGATCAATAGCAGACAAAATTTTAACTCACAACTGAAATCATTAATTTTCAAAGAGATATCAAAGGATTCAACTCATGTTTCAGTGAATATTTTATGGCAATATAGTAGCCCTCTGAAAAACCAAAACCCAAAACAATATTAGATCACAATAACATCCAGTAATCACAATAAGACTCTTTCTTTCATACTAATAATGCCACTGTACATTTTGCATTTATTTTTCTTTCTGGCTAGAACACTCAATTTTTTTTTTTTTGGCCACACCTCTGGCATGTTCCAAGGCCAGGGACTGAACTCATGCTGCAGTTGCGGCCTGCACCATAGCTGGAGTAATGTCAGATCCATAACCTGCTGCACCACAAGGCAACTTCCAGAACACTCAAATCTTAAATATAATACAAAATAAATACTAGTTACAACCTGAGTATCTTAAAAATAATCAAGTCACTAGAAAGCTATATAATAAGAATTGAAAAGACATTTTCTAAAACGTTCAGAGAGTTAAGGAAGAATAAAAATGTCCCAAATCACTAGCAGGAAAATAAGCAATATTAAATATTTTTTCAATGCAAGAAGTAGTCTTTTAATTTCCTCCCTCAAATAAGTCATTATTTATTTATTGTTGAAACTAATTTAGAAAGTAAAGGTACTCTAAACAAAAAAAGAGTCAATCAGTTGAATGGGAAAAGACCTATGGAACATGTGACTTCAAGTCCTGGTCCTTTCCTTCCTATGTTCTTTGGATTGATTATTCACTGCCTAAGGCTAATTTCCCCAATTTTAAAAAAATTTTAATTTTAATTTTGTTTTTTTTTTTTTTTGCTTTTTAGGGCCACACCCATGGTATATGGAGGTGCCCAGGCTAGGGGTCCAATCAGAACCACAGCTGCTGGCCTACGCCACAGCCACAGCAACATCAGATCTGAGACATGTCTGCAACCTACACCACAGCTCACGGCAGCGCAAGATCCTTAACCCACTGAGCGAGGGCCAGGGATCGAACCTACAACCTCATAGTTCATAGTCAGATTCGTTTCCACTGTGCCACGACGGGAACCCTTAAAATTTTAATTTTAATGAAGTATAGCTGATTTACAATGTTGTGTTTCCCCAATTTTTTTCTTCTTTTCATGGCACCACCTGTAGCGTATGGAAGTTCCCAGGTTAGGGATGGAATCAGAGCTGCACCTGTGGCCTACGTGCCACAGCCACAGCAACAGGATCCGAGCTGTGTCTATGACCTACACCACAGCTTACAGCAATGCTGGATCCTTAACCCACTGAACCAGGCCAAGGATAAACCCACATCCTCACAGAGAAAACGTCAGGTTCTTAAGCCACAGAACCATAATGGGAACTCCTCCTATTATTTTTAATAGGGATAAAAATAATGCCTTCATAAGTTTGCTTATGAAGCAATATGAGAGACAGTGCTTATCCAATTTTTAATCTCCAAAGCTTAACCACTATTAGATTTAATATGTGATTCTGTTTTGAATGAAAGTATTTATCTACAGTAAAAGTTTCGATAATTCAACTGAATATTCTTAATAACTACTCTGACTTAGGCACATTAAAATTTAAAAAATTTTATCCAAGTGAAATACTCAAAATTGTTTTTAAACAATTTAAGATCCAAAAAAGTAATTAAAAATCTTATTCTCCTGCCCCACCCTTTCCAATTTTCTTCTATTCCATGGAGGCAACTACTTTTAACTCTTTCAGCTCTGATAGTTAATACTTCATCTCTAAGCAATACTCTTTTTTTTTGTTTTAGGGCCGCACCCATGCCATATGGAGGTTCTTAGGCTAGGGGTCCATCAGGAGCTGTAGCCGCTGGCCTACACCACAGCCACAGCAATGCAGGATCCGAGCTGTGTCTGCGACCTACACCACAGCTCACGGCAACACTGGATCCTTAACCCATTGAGCGAGGCCAGAGACTGAACCCGCAACTTCATGGTTGCTAGTCGGATTCATTAACTACTGAGCCATGACGGGAACTCCCTAAGTAATATTCTTATACTGTTATTTCTTTATACATTTTACACATTATTATTCTATTGTTATGAGGACTTAACTTTTATATTTAAGCCACCTCCCAACCTACATCCTACAAACAGTTTTCCTCTCTTATATACTTTTTCAGGGGAGTAACTAAATAAATGCCTTTGTTATTTTTTTCTGCTTGTTATCATATTTTAAATCCCCCCAATGTTCCATTATATTAGATAATCTAGTCCTCCTTTTAATAGAAACTTCCATTCCTCTATTCTGCATTCTAATGACTACTAGTATCTAGTATTAATATTGAAAAGACTGATGCTATTCTGTTTCTCATTCCTTTGCAATAAATTATTTTCTTTCCGAAGCTGTCTAAATATTGTTCCCTTAATTGTTTTATTTTGCTTTTTTAGGGCCACACCTGTTACATATAGACTTTCCCAGGCTAGGGGTCGAACCGGAGCTGCAGCTGCTGGCCTATACCACAGCCACAGCAACAGGATCCGAGCTGTGTCTATGACCTACACCACAGCTCATGGCAATGCCAGACCATTAACCCACTGAGTGAGGCCAGGGATTGAATCCACGTCTTCATGGATACTAGTGGGGTTGTTACCACTGAGCCACAATGGGAACTCCCATGTTCTTTAAGTTTTGATGACCTGAAACTTCATGACACCTTGATCCTTTTTAATTAAAAGCTTTTTGGAGCCTAGGCATTTTTCGCTAAACATAATTTATTAAATATGTAGAACGTGTGTCACGCCTACGAGAGGGAAAAATGATTAAGACAGTTCCGCTGTCAGGAAGATTAAAATTACTGGGAAGGGAAAACAAACACTACAATGATAATAACAGATAAAATATTATCTATGACATTACATAAATGCAAAGAATTTAGAGGGTTCAAAGAGAAAATCATGTCTGTTTTTAAGAAAAGAGTAGGGAGGCACAAAATGGTTCACATAAAGGTGGGAACATTTCTGGTAGAAAACTGAAAAATGAGACAGTAGAATGGAACGGTGACATTTAAGACAAAAAAAACCAGCATTAATAAAAAGCACATCAGGAAAATGAAAGAGGTATTACTCAGGAAATACTGACTAATTCCATGTTGACAATTAACATCAAGAAATATGTAAGGAGAGGAAGTTCCCGTCGTGGCTCAGTGGAAACGAATCTGACTAGGAACCATGAGGTTGCAGGTTTGATCCCTGGCCTCGCTCAAGTGGGTTAAGGATCCAGCATTGCAGTGAGCTGTGGTGTGGGTCACAGACGTAGGCTGGCAGCAACAGCTCTGATTAGACCCCTAGCCTGGGAACCTCCATATGCCCCGGGTGCGGCCCTAAAAGGACAAAAGACCAAAAAAAAAAGAAAAGAAAAAGAAACATGTAAGGAGAAATGGGAGGCAGATAAATAACACAGCTATAAAGCTTGGTTAAGCATGGAGAACATCAAGCACCCATGCCAAGAAATCTGAAATTACTCCGTTACTCCATTAGCACTTCTGCAAATTACAATTTAAAATTAATAACTATTAAAACAATACCAGAAGGAGAAACGAATTCAGGTTCAACTAACAGTTATGAAAATGGACTTACATATGATTAGATCTTCTTCCTCTATTTGTTTTCTTTCCTATGACTGGAGTGCCAAAATGTTCAGGGTTGGTGAGTGGGAGCTGGTCTAATGTCTGTGGGTAGGAACATAAACCCATCAAAAGTTATTAGGTTGCAAGTTCTTTTTTTCTTTTTAAATCAAATCAGTTTAAGAATATGCTTAGATTTTTGAGATTTAAGACTTCCTGGGGGGGGACGACTTCCCCCAAGGAAGACTAAAATGCAATTTCCCTAAGGATAGAAAAATTCTGTTTCAAAGATTTAGAATAAAGATGAATGAATCCATTACTGGAAGGAAAAAAATGTTAAAAGAAATTTAGTTGTTTCCTCTAGATAATTTCATTATCTATTTGAAGGCTGATAGACTTCTAAGAATGACTAAAATACAAAACAAAACAAATACAACTCAGTGGAAACAGATTTGAGAGATAAGAAACTTCTAGTTAAGTACCTAACCCCTAGATTGGGACCAACTGTAGTTTAAATTTTTCTTTGCATATAGGGAATCATAATCTATAAAACAAAAGTCCTAGTAAGAGCAACAAAATTAGCAGGACAAGCATCATCAGCTGCTTGAAAAAAAGGCTTCATAGCGGCTATATTATTACTTCGCAAACATTTTCTACAATTAAACCTTTTTTAAAGAAAATGTAAAAATTAGTTTTTCTACATTTAATATTTTCTTTTCCCTTCCTTTTTAATCTGCAGCATCTAATATTGTGCTTGGTATGAAGACAATAATCAACAAATGAACACTTCTTTCTTATTATCAACTGACAGTTCACATCAACCTTTTTGTCCCTCACCACATTTCCAGGGAGGTAATTGGCTGTTGGTTACAAGCAGAAAGAAAAACAGATTTTAGAATCTCTTTCTCAGTATCAGAGACTGCTTGGATTTTTCGTGTCATTATTTCCTGAAAAGGTTTTATTTTCTAAAAAGTTAAGGTATCAATCTGAAGATGCTATCCCAATTAACCTAATTCTCCGAATATCAATTTTCATAATTTACTTACTTTTCCTGCACCTTAAAGATTTACCACAGTTGCTTTTCCTTTTATCCATCCAATAGAACTTTTGCTATTACAGATACTTTTATGAATAAAGAGGAACTAAAGATGCCAGTAAAACTGTCACAATGGGAGTAAGAGTGAGGAACTACTCAGGACAAAGACTTCTGAAACTTACAAACAAGAATAGTATATGAAAGAGCGTCTACCAGCTTAAAGATGAGGTATCTAAATACAAACTAAACACTAATATTTAAAAGAAAAATCTTAACTTTTATTTTTTAAACATATAATTTTGTTGAAACAATGAACTAAAATATGACAGGAGGAAGCATATTAACAATCTATTTTGAACAATTTGTTAGAATATATGTAAATATAGTTAAGGTATATAGATATATATTTATCCAACAACAAAGAATACAGTGTAGGAAAAAGGTACCATAAAGCATTAATTAAAAATTGATTCCTTGTAATGACAAATAAAAATCCTAACTTTTACAGGGCTAAAAACCTAATCTTTCAAATTTAGTTCATAAGTCAGGCATTAAAAATATTTGTATGCAAAAGTTGGCCCAAATATGATACATGCCAAACAAAAACTCTTCAGAAGTCATTTGTCATTAACTCCTAATATGATTCCCAAAAAGTGAGAATTTCAAAGTACTATAATTGGTAAACAGGGTAAATAAATTAATTTGGCTTTACTGTCTGTCAAGCTAACAAAACAATTAAATGCCCCTAAAATTAAGGCTGCTTGCTCTGTTGCAAGCAGAGATTTCTATTTTAAGCAACTGCCATTTCACTTGTTAAAGAAAATATCCAGGGAGTTCCCGTTGTGGTTCAGTAGTAACAAACCCAACTAGGATACATGAGGATGTAAGTTCGATCCCTGGCCTCGCTCAGTGGGTTAAGGATCGGCCGTTGCCATGACCTGTTGTGTAGGTCCCAGACTCGGCTCAGATCCTGTGTTGCTGTGGCTGTGGTGCAGGCCGGTGGCTGCAGCTTCGATTCAATCCGTAGCCTGGGAACGTCCATATGCCACAGGTGCAGCTCGAAAAAAGATATAGAAAAAAGGAAAAAAGAAAGAAAATACCCAGGACTTCTGAAGAGTTATCTAGGAATCATATTCAGGCATTCTGAAATAAACAATAATCTCTCCCTCATATGTAATGAGGAATTAGAAAAATAAGGAGTTCCCATCGTGCCGCAGCAGAAACGAATCCAACTAAGAACCATGAGGTTGCGGGTTCGATCCCGGCCTCGCTCAGCAGGTTAAGGATCTGGCGTTGCCGTGAGTTGTGGTGTAGGCTGCAGACACGGCTCGGATCCTGTGTTGCTGTGGCTGTGGCTGTGGCTGGCAGCAACAGCTCCAATTAGATCCCTAGCCTGGGAACTTCCATATGCCTTGGGTGCAGCCCCCCAAAAAAAAGCAAGGAAAAAAAAAAAGAACTAGAAAAGAAGAAGAATATTTGCCCCTGGCCTCAATCCTGGAAAGCAGGAGTATCTTTATTTCATGTGACAGGAAAGAGTAAGGGAAGGGTAGAATCTGTCTTGTCTTACACTTCAAGAGCAAAACTAAACACTCCTGGCAATATTAAAGACTCAAAGAAAATTCCATAGGCCTGGGGGAAACAAGCCCAAAGAACTGTTACCTAAAAATGAGTTGCAGGAAACATGGAGCAGAGATTTTATCTAATCTTTCCTTAGTTTTCTTTTTTCTTTTTAGGGCTGCATGTGCGGCATAAGGAAGTTCCCAGGCTAGGGGTTCAATGGAAGCTGCAGCTGCCAGTCTATACCACAGCCACCACAATGCAGGATCCAAGCCACGTCTGCGACCAACACCACAGCTCACAGCAATGCTGGATCCTCAACCCACTGAGCGAGGCCAGGGACTGAACTCACATCCTCATGGATACTAGTCAGGTTCCTAACTCACTGTGCCACAATGGGAATTCCTAAACTTTCCTTAGTTTTCAAATGCACAGGAAGGATACCAGCTGATTAGATGACTTTTGGATAATATTTAAATTAGGAATGCTCTATAGTCATCCTAATAGTATCTACAGTCTACAGATTCTATAGAATAGAATACTCTATCAGATATCAGGAAACAGGCAACATCCTCACTAAGTTGGTTATGGCTAAAACATTGATTTTGGCATCAGAATTCAAACTGATTGAATGCTTATTGTGATATCATACAAAAAGCTTGAAGTTAACTATTTGTTTAGGTATGTAGCTTATTAATAGAATTAGTGACCCAAAATACTGTCAGTATCATATGGCTTTTCTCTAGAAGATCGAAGTTACTAGTCGTAACAATAATGCTCAGAGTAATTAAAAAAAAATTAAAACTTTTTTTTGAAAATATCAGAAATGTTAAATATGGGAAAAATATCTTCATAGAGCTTAACACACTTAAAATTTTAAAATATTTTTGAATGATTAATGCTTTTTCTCCTCTCCAAAAGACAGTAAGTTACCCAGTGATAAATTCTATGTCTACTTAGCTTACTCTTGGGCCCCTAGTTCCTAGCATAGGACCTGGCATAGAGGTAAGGAATAATACACCAGTATTCTAATACCTTTTAGCAAAATGTGAAATTTAACATGTACAGATACATACAGTAAAACCAATCCTTAAGTTAAAAAGGATACAGTGAGCTACCTGCTCTTACCACTTCGGCCTTTATGTTACAACTGTCTTATGAACTTATTCCAACTTAAAATTCTTCTACCAAAAACAAAGCTGGTATCTTACATATTTCTCTAGATTACATAAATAAGACATATGCCTTCACTTAGGTAAAAAAATCAACTTCAGGCCCCCATATTCATTAACCTACTATAATTATCACATGTTCTAACTAAGGGAAATGCAATTATTTCTAAGAATTACATAAACTCAGAAGGAATTCTGTTATTTCATCAGTCTAAGAAGCCAAATACACTATACGTGCCCCAAAGATATATGTATATCCTATATTTAAACCTTCACAATTAATTCATTAACTATTTATTGAAGGATTTTGTGTAGAAAACACTACTGGGAAAAGGAGAACCTATCGAAATGACGAAAACATGGATATTCCCCCCAAAACAGCTTACAATTTTATAGAGAAAATGATAAAAGTAACCAAAAAAAAACCACAAAATAAAAATAAATGAAGTGCAAAAGGATCAAAGAATAAAGAAATCAAGTTTGGTTAGAAAGCTCACAAAAGACATCATGAAGAGAAGAAGCATTCCCTGTGGCCTTCAGAGGCACAGGGTTTAGCAGAAACCAAGAAAAGAAAGCACAAACCCCAAACTCAAAGACATAGAGAAGAGACTTGTGTTTGCCAAGGGGAAGAGGAGAGGGAGAGGGATGGATGGGGAGTTTGGGGTTAGCAGATGCAAACTATTATATTTAGAATGGATAAGCAATGAGGTCCTGCTGTACAGCACAGGGAACTATATCCAATCTCTTGGGACAGACTATGATGAAAGATAAAATACATATAAACTAAAATAAAGAGAATGACCACGTACAAGCGGTCATTCTGCTGTAGAACAGAAATTGGTACCTTGTAAACTGACTATACTGTAATAAAAATGTCTTTAAAATATTAAAAGAAGAAAACATGAACCCCTATCTGGAAATACCAAGTAGTCTTATGAGGCAGTAATACAGGGAACTGGCAGACTATGAGACTTAAAAGATAGTCCAGAATCATAACACAGAAAATCTGTCCCAAATTCTGAATTAAAATGGGATTTCAATCATTTAAGGCAAGGGAAAATAACAAAAAAAAGAGAAAATAAAGTCTAATAATTTAATAAGAAATATTAAAATGTCCCCTCAGAAACACTGTTTTAAACAGTTACTAGAAAAAAGAAATCTTGGTTAGGCCACACTGCACATTAATTAATATTTATAGGCTGAACTAGAGAATATGACACTGTTTCTAATAATACGTCCACTTAAAAATTCCAACTTACAAGTTTCTGATTTATAAAACTTTGTGAACCCTCCACTCTTAGCAACCTAATAACATTTTTTAGAGCATGGTTTTGGTGCTAGAAAGTGTTGGCTGGAGAACCAGTTCTGACCATCACTTTCCCCTTTTTTTTTTTTTTCTGCTTTTTAGGGCTGCACTTGCAGCATATGGAAGTTCCCAGGCTAGGGGTCGAATTGGAGCTACAGCTGCCGGCCACAGCCACAGCCACAAGGGGTCTGAGTAACGTCTGAGACCTACGCCGCAGCTCATGGCAATGCTGGATCCTTAACCCACTGAGCGAGGCTAGGGATCAAACCCACATCCTCATGGATTCTAATCGGGTGCGTTAACCACTGAGCCCCGAAGGGAACTTCCTGACCATCACTTTCATCACCTGTAAGTTGAAGACAGAAATTGTATCTCCCTCACAGTGTTGTAAATACAATAACGTACGGAAAGAATGAAGTCAAGTCCCTGGAAAATATAAGCACCTCATTTATTCATCCAACTAACATTTATTCAGTTCCTACTCTGTGCCAGGCACTGCTCTAGGAACTGGGATTAAAGTGCTCAAGAAGACATACACAACCTCTGCCATCACAACATATTCTAGTGAAGAAGGCAGAAAATAAATAATTAAGCACTTATACATATTTTGTTGGTGAGAATGATACATGCTATAAAGAAAACTAAATCAACCTAAAAGGATTATGAGGAATGGAAGGAACTGTTTTATTAGAAAGGGCAGTCAGGCAAACCTTCTTGAGGAGAGGCTATCATACATAATGTCAGCTCTTAGTAGCAGCTGTAGTTAGGGATTGCTTGTAGTATCCACATACCCTTCAATGACGACAGAGTTCAAATGGATTACAAGTCAGACATCTCTTTTCTACGGGTAAGTTAAAGGAGTCTATATAACAGCTGCCTGATGATAATAATTAAACAATCCCATTATATTTTCTTCATAGACAAATGTTAAAAATGCTTTCAGACAAAAAAGAACATAGAACCTGGTATTCAAACACAAGGCCTTAAACAGGTTTCACAGACTATACTCTAATGGTTTTATGCAATAATGAATTTTCCTGATTAACAAGTTGCTTGAGTTGAGAAAGCAAAAAAGTGCTGCTCAATACATGATATTAAGATATGTTCACTCATTAAGTGATTACTTACTTCACTTTCAGCAAAATGCCTCTCCCCTTTCAGGCACAGTGAAGAGCGTCTCAGTGTCTTCTCATCTCCATCATCAAAAACTATGAGGGGGTAGAAATGGAAACTACTGAAGAATTTTTCAAAGATCAACAAAATGACATAAATCATCAATGAAATTTATCAGTGCAAAAAGAGCTACTGTTAAAGACTAGATCTGAAATTCAGTGGACATTTTAAGTTTTCTAATGAGTAACTTCAAATGTAGAGCATCTTTTCCAATTTCTAGGGAAAAAGAAATAATACCTATAATGAAAATATCTTCCCTGAAATAGAAAATACCAAATAAAAATAAGAAGTTAGCATTTCAGGAAGAAACCTTTTAAATGCCAATTAACTTTCAATATTGTAACAAGAAGACAAGTTTTCCTATTGGTAAATACTGACAGATTTATCTAAGAAACAGAAAATAAGATTGAAGTTTTATAAATTCAGACTGCTCCTAAGAATTATTCTATTTTTATTATTTAAAGCAATATTTCTCAACTTTAGCACTACTAACATTTTAGACCATATAAATGTCATGGGGGCCTTATATACTGTGAGATCTTCAACAGCATCCCTGGCCTCCAGCCACTAGATGCCAGCAGCATCCCCTTTCCAGTTGTGACAACCAAAAACATCTCCAGATATTGATTGTCAAATGTTCCCTGGTTGGCTAATTTGCCCCCATTGAAAACTGCTTAAAGTACCAAAATGTCCCAGCAAATTTATTACAAGGTTATATGTACACAGAATAGATATGTACTTTACGATATAATTTTACAATATACTATATTCTCAAAAATCACAGACAGTACCTCTATTTGAAATAAAGTTACCAGGCCTTAGTTTTTCTCAAAATACCAAAATTAGATTTTTATATACTATGTGAGGCTTGACATTATATGATACTGGATAAATAACTTTTAGTGCATTTTTTTAATGCTGTAACAAAAATATTGAATAATAAAAGTGCCACATTTATGAGCCTACTATACCCAATTATCAGGCAGATTTACTGTAAAGAATTGCTCATGGTCTTATAGCCAACAAATTCAAATATTTCCCTATGTCTCAAAATCAAATTTTCCCTCTCTCCTCACCAGATTTTTTTTCTTAAACCACAAAATTATTAGCAAAACTCATGTATACTATTTCAAAGCTCCATCAAATTTTCACATCAAGGCATTTTACTAGATTTCACTCTCATCTCTGAGGTTATTAAAGAGTAAGAATTACTACCATTCAATAAATAATACTGGGATAATCACTGTTATCTCTGCTATCAATTTGGAAAAAAATATTTGAACATATTTTAGAATGTTCAAAAAAACTGTGGCTAAAATAAAAAGCTCTTTGTAAAACTAAGAATACACTGGAAAACAATTTTATAACACTGATGGAGAGAGGAAAACCTTTTTAAACAAGATTCAAAACTAAAATTAGAAAGGAAAGGCGACCACAGGAAAATTACCATACGAAAATTGACAGCAGGTTTAAGAATAAAGCAATAGAAGAATACTTGCCACTAAAGTGGCAAAGGTTAATGTTCTCGGTATACACACACACACGCGCGCGCGCGCACGCACAAATATATAAACTAAAATCATGAAAATAAGGAAAAGGCAACCATTCCAGAGGAAAAGAAGGAAACTGGGAAGACATTATAAGCTGGAAATTCAAAAGAAAGATGTGAAGTGAAATAATGCTTGTTCAATAAACATGAAAATATGTTCAATCTCACTAGTAATCATGGGAGGAGCATACTAGACAAAACTAAGGAGTTCCCTGGTGGTGCAGTAGGTTAAGTGTCTGGCATTGTCACTGCTCTGGCATCAGTTTGATCCCTGGCCCAGGAACTTCCACATGCCATGGGTGTGGCCAGAAAAGGGGGAAAAAGAACCTTTAAAAAAATAATAAAACTGAAATAACTATTTTATGTCTACACGGGCAAAAATTTTTAAATATTATTAACACTAAATTTGACAAAGTCTGGGAAAACAAATACACTCATATACTGTTCGCAGGTGTGTAAATTAACATAGTATTTTAGGAAAGCATTTTTCCTTACTTCTCAAGTTTTAAAATTACATTTCCCTTCAATCTATGCTTAGTTTTAAACATATACATTAAAGAAATACTAGAATAATGTCCATGTACAAAAGGCATTCAATCCAGCATTTACTGTAATGGCAAGAAAACTGGCAACATTATCAATAAGAGAAAAATAAACTATACTACATCCAATATTATGAAACATAATATTACACTCAAAAAATTTATCTACTGCATGACAATAAGAATGTACTTTAAACTACTGAAATGCACACTTAAAAATGGTTAAGATAAAAAAAGTTTCTCTGAGATACACTCTGAAGTGAAAAGAAGCTAGAAATCCAACAGTATAATATATACACTAGTTTCAAATTCTATGTTATGTACATATTTATGAAATAAAAATTTTAAACATATGTAAAAATAAAAACCATTAATAGCAATAACATCTATGGCAATTAGGAAGGAATTAAAACAAGACAATCTGCTTTATTTGTATTATCATTGAACTTATATATATATATATATATCTGGGGGGGACGGTGCTGTACCTGTGGCACGTGGAAATTCCTAGGCCAGGGACCAAATCTGCACCACCACAGTGACCCAGGCTACAGTAGGGTCAACATCAGATCCTTAATCCACTGAGCCACTAGAAAACTCCTGAATACATTTTTTTCTTTTTATGGCCACACCGGCAGCATATGGAAGTTCCTGGGCCAGGGGCTGAATCAGAGCTGCAGCTGCAGGCCTACACCACAGCCACGGCAAAACTGGATCTGAGCCACATCTGCCACCCACACCACAGCTTGCAGCAATGCCCGATCCTTAACCCACTGAGCGAGGCTAGGGATGGAACCCGTATCTCCACAGAGACAACATTGGGTCCTTAACACACTAAACCACAACAGAAACTCCCCAAAAATGTATTTTTAAAAAAGATATATTCCCTTACCTACAGTGTACCAACTTGCATCTGTTAATTTATTGATTACAGCTTCCTGATAGGCACCATCAAGATTCTTCACTTCCACAAGAGCTCCAACCTAAAGTATTTTTTTAAAAAGTTAGACAAACTTAGAAGATAAGAACAAACTAAAAACTGGCTTTTTTTTTAAACTAAGTGCATGGTGGTGGAAAACAGAACAATTTCTGATTTGATCTGTGTTAAGGTACTAGCAATTTTACTCACCACTGTTTCTGTATCATCAGTGAAAATGTCAACATAGTGAAAATGGCAAACAATATCTAAGTATTATTATGAAAATGGCTTTGCCCTTACAAGCTCCCTGAAAGGGTCTGGGGAACCCTATCTGTGAAACTGACTGTCTCTGTCCCACGTTACCATTCCCCTTTGAAGGAGGCTGGGGAAAAATTAAGAAATATCTTTGAAGTTCTCCTTAGAAGTTATTAATGAACCAGTAATGACAATCATTTAAAATACTTTCATCTAATTACGAAAATCCTCATAATTATATTTATATGGTCTTTATAAGTACATTAAACTAAAAAACTTCACAGCAAAGGAAATCATCAACAATTTGAAAAGATCACCTAATGAATGGGAGAAAATACATTTGCAAATCATGTATCTGATAAGGGGTTCAAAACCTAAATATATAAAGAACTCCTACAATTCAATGGCCAAAAAAAAAAAAAAATCAAACAAGCCAAGTGAAAAATAGGCAAAGCTTCTCACACTGCATATAAAAAATAAACTCAAAATGGGATCGAAGACTTAAATATAAGAACAGAAACCATAAAATTCCTAGAAGAAAACATAGAACACTCTTTGACATAAATCGTAGCAATAGGTTTTTTTTTTTTTTTGCATCTGACTTCTAAGGCAAAGGAAACCAAAGCCAAAGCAAACAAATGAGAACCAATCACTCCAAGGCTTTTCCACAGCAAAGGAAACCATCAACAAAACAAAAAGAGAACCTACTGAACTGTAGAAAATATCAGCAAATGATGCAACTAACAAGGGGTTAATATCCAAAATATATAAACAGCTCACAAACTCAATTATCAAAAAACCAAAAAAACCCAATTAAAAAATAGCCAGAAATCTGAATAGGCATATTTTCAAAAAAGACATACACATAATAAATAGGTACATGGAAAGATGCTCAATATCATGACGGAAATGCAAATCAAGCCCACAGTATTTCCTGACACCTATTAGAATGGCTTATTATCAAAAAGATAAGAAATAAGAGTTCTTGCTGTGGTGCAATGGGATAAGCAGTGTCTTGGGAGTGCTAGGACGGAGGTTCAATCTCTGGCCACGCACAGCGGGCTAAGGATCGGGGTTGCTGCAGCCTCAGCTTAGATCTCAACTTCAACTTAGATCTGATCCCTGGCCCAGGAACTCCATATGCCATGGGGTGGCAAAAAAAAAAAAAGACAAGAAATAACATTGTTGGACAGGACGTGGAGTAAAGGAAGCCCCTGTGCAAAACTGGTGGGAATGTAAATTGATACAGCCACTATAGAAAACTGTACAGAGGGTCTTCAAAAAATTAAAAACAGAACTACCATATGATCCAGCAATTAATTTCACTTCTGGGTATTTATCCAAAGGAAATGAAAACACTGATTTAAAAGGATATATGCACCCCCAAGTTCTCTGCATAGTGATTTACAATAGCAAAGATATGAAAATGATCCAAATATCCATTTGTGAATGAATGGATAAAGATACATGTGTGCATGCATATAATTCAGCCATAAAAAAGAATAAAATCTTGCCATTTGTAACAACATGGATAGACCTTGGGAGCATTAAGCTAAATGAAATAAGTGAGACAGAAAAAGACAAATACCATATGATATCACTTATACATGGAGTCTAAAAAAACAAACAAAAAACCAAGCTCACAGGCACAAAGAACAGACTAGTTGTTGCCAGAGTGGGGAAGGAAGCGGATGTGGACAAAATGGAGAAAGGGGGTCAAAAGGTACAAACTTTCAGTTATAAAATAAATAAATCATGGGGATGTAATGTACAGCAGGGTGACTATACTGTATTGCAGTCAATAATGTACTGAATATTTGAAAGTTGGTAAGAGGGTAAATCTTCTTTACTTTTATTTTTTTATCTTTTTAGTGCCACACCTGCAGCATATGGAAGTTCCCAGGCTAGGGGTCGAATCGAAGCTGTAGCCGCTGGCCTTCGCCACAGCAACGCAGGATGTGAGCCGAGTCTGCAACCTACACCACAGCTCACGGCAACACCGGATCCCTAGCCCACTGAGCAAGGCCAGGAATGGAACCTGCGTCCTCATGGATGCTAGTCAGATTCGTTTCCGCTGAGCCACAGTGAGAACTCCCAAAGGGTAAATCTTAAAAGTCTTCATCACAAGAAAAAAAATATCTGCAACTGTGTATGGTAATGGATGTTAACTAACTTAATGTGGTGATCCTTTTGCAATGTGTACAAATGTTGAACCAATGTTGACTCATTATGCTGTACACCTGAAACTAATAATAATATTGTATGTCAATTATACCTCAATAAAAGAAAATATATATGGCCTTTACAGTGATTTAAAAAAAAAAAAACTGTTCAGAGAAGAGACTGTCAGTCCTACACAATGGCCCAAAGAGGGAAAGAAATTCTGAAGAACTAACAGAACTTTCATTGAGTGACTACAATCAATCAATACACAGTACAATTTTTTAGATTTAATACTTAAGTGGTCTAGTATTATTTTCATGTGAACTCACTAAAAATATATTGAGATCAAATGACCATCACTTTGAGAAGTTTATCTCCTCTAGGAGAAACATTTATCCAAATGCTGATACATTTATCCAAATATGGGCTGATAGAAAGCTACAAAGTATATTAGGGAACAATTCAAAATCTATATCCAAAAAAAAAAAACCCCATAGACAAGAGAAATATTTTAACAATGCTGAGACAAAAATTTAGTATACTTGCCTATGTCAAAAGCAAAATGGCCCTAAGCCCTAATATATAATTTTAATAAAATAAAAACCAAATAAGCACAATAAAGCAACTATGCCCCGAAGAGGCTGGAGCAACAGGAGAGAAAGATGGCTTGAGGATACAAAGTAACCATCTTTCCTATCCCTTTCAATGCTGAACATTTTTTGTACTTGGTACCAGCTAGCCTGTTCCAGGTAAACAGGGTAGTAGGGCACTGAAGAGCTATGTTAGTGTGCTTATAAGGCAAAAACACAAATAAGGCATGAAGACGTGTATGTTCTTATCATCCAAAGGGTACAATGCTTTAATTACAGGCTGTGAGTCCATCAGAATTTTGGTTCTGCCATTACTGGCTGTAAGACCTTGGCCAGATTACTTTAACTCCCACCTCCCTTCAGTTTCCTCTTCTGTAAATTACGGAACACAACATGTGCAGAGGACTTTGCACAGTACTAGCATATACAAAGCGCTAAATTATACATGTGCACGTTTTTGTCCTTTGGTCCTTACAAGTGGTATACACCTGCAAGTAACGTTAAAGATGGTATCTACAAAACAGAAGGAATGGAAAATAATTTCTACGAGGCAAGATAAAAAAACACAGTTGGTCCTTCATAGTACCAACTATATATGCAAGGTACTAACTTCCTAAGGATCCAATTAAAAGTTTTTAAATCAGCCATAAACACAACTGGCAGATGTATACATCTAACTAATTCTCTGAAAAGTACGGCTGCATTAGGAAAGGATTTTTTTCTTGCATCTATAAACGTTTCTTCAGTTTGGTTAGCATTTCTTAAAATTAAGCCTGCCAGGCCAACGTCCATTTCAGACATTCAAAAGGGCCAAAGAGCACACAGTGGCTGGCTACCCATACATTCCCAGCAGCTTGTTCACTAGTGAAAAGTAAAGCTGCACTTAATTCACTGGCCACTGAAGAAAAACTCATATTTCTATTCGAATATATAAACATGTTTATCACTTATAACTGCCTGGTGACTCTTAAAAGGTTTTCATATGCTAGTAGATGCTTCAAAGAATTAAAAACTCTGAGGATTTGCTTTGTTCATTTGCTGTTGCTGTTTTTCACTTTTCACATCATCATGGAACTTAAATCAACTGATCCCTAATTCACTTCATCATCTATTAACTCTGGAAATTCTACCTTTCAGTAAGTGAAAAAAAGATGGGACCAAATCAGATGAGTAAATAATAAGCAATCAAATGCTCTCTGGATGTTTATTTCATTTCTGAACAGTTAGGTTTTGCTATCACATCAGGTTTTATTAAACACAGAGTCTACTTTTTCTATTAGTCTATTTAGAGAGAATTACATATTTATCAACTCAATAGCAAAGTAACCAGTGAGTTTTTTAAAAGATCAAGCACAGTGTTTCCTACTGAAGCATTAGAATTAATAATCAATAAACAAATGAATTACCTTTAGTGGGCCCTTTATGTGGTCATCCTGAACTTCCATTGTTGAAGAATCATGCCTAAATGTTACCTAGAGATTATAAATTTAATTAGCCACCAAAAAAGAAAAAAAATTAAGCAACAGAAGCTCATAAATGCATGAATTCATTTTTATTATGAATAACCTAAACAAACAGCTGCTAAGTTTATATAAAAATCTCAATCCCTAAAGATTAACTGAAAATTTTATTATTTAACAGACAACTTCCCAGACTAACTTATTTAATGTTTTACATATCATATTTTATTCAAAACTATTGGTTATTAGTTTAGCTGTGTAATTTCTTTTCCTAAAACAGGAAAAAAGAGGTGGCAATCTTAGGCTATTAGGTACTCTACCATACTGTGAAAGCCTGGCTTAGTAATAATAAGCAGCAGCAACAAACATGTACTGAGAGTCAAGCATCAACTATATAATATAATCTTCGCAACAACCTTATTAGGTAGGTATGACTATTCCCATTTTTTAATAAAGAAAACTGAGGAACAGAAAGTGTAAGTAACTGTTCCATAATCATAGAACTAATACGTGGTGGAGCTGAGGTGCAAACTCATGCCATCTAGATCCAGAACTTTACTCTCTATACCAATATAGAAATCAGAGAATGAAAAATCAGGTGTAAGTTAAAATGAAAGGATCAAGTTTAAATATTTAATCAGTTGGTTTAAAGAAAAAAAAGATAGCTTCCAGGAATCAGTATAAAAAAGGATGTTTTCCCAATACAAAGCAAGAGTTCCTAAAGGGACTGAACCATTACCACAGTTTTACTGGATGTGCGTGGTGATCAGTTTAGGTAATCGGCTCACACAGCAGCTATGGCCGAAGTCCTATACTCAAGAGCATCCCAGGCATTTCTGTCTCACACAAAACCACGTCTACACTTCATTTAAATTATGTGCTCAGATATGTGTCTTTCACTTAGACTGTGAGCCATAAGAATGGAGACTTAGTGGGTTTGTTTCCTGGTCTGGTAACTTTCACATGTCACAAGTGCTACCCCACCACCCCAAAAAAAGAGAGACCAGGCCTTAACTAGAGTTTCAATACCTGATATAGTACTTAGCACAAAGTAAATGCTCAATAAATGAAAACTGATAGGGAAGAAGTATATCATCAAATTATTGAAAATTGTTTACTCGGAATCATAAACAAATTAAACTGGTACAAAAACACACTACCATATCTGTTGAGAAAATCATTACCTTGGAATGATAAGTAGATTTTTGGAGCAGCAAAAAAAACTAGCAAGAAATTTTAGGTAGCCACTACTTATAAAACACAAGGTACTGGGTCTGTGCTATCAGCAGAACCATTAGGGACTAGCAGTTTTCTTCCTCTCATTGACAGCAGGAAATGGCAGAACTGCTATGTAACATTGAGCTGGTTCATTCAAGACACAGGGACACCCAGCTGAGATCACAAATCGGAATAAAATCCAAGGAAGCATGGATATGTAACACTGCTCCTGCCCAAAGGAACACCTTTCTAACCAGCACAAATCTGCTTATCTGCAGGCCAAGCTCTGCTAAGAAGGGTCTCCACCAGAAGGGAGGGATTTTGTCTAATTCACACTAAGCTGTTACATATGCTAGCAGTAGCTCTGTCTGAAAGAGTGAGAAAACTGATTAAAAGCTTCCTCTTCATCTCTAAGGTAGTAATGACAGAAAAAAATGTGCTCAGGGAACACCAGTGTGTTAAATCTGAACAGGAAATGCCACTGTAAGAACACTGTAAGATTATCAAATCACAAGACTTCACAGGCACCCAGCATGTGAAAACTGAAGGTAGGATTAGGGGGGGGAGGCGTGCCTGAATAGTGTCCTGCAGGCTTAGGGTTAATTTAAAGCCCTCATCACAATGGTTCTTAACTAGCAGTGCAAATTAGAATCACCCTGGGAAACTTTCTTTATTATCCATGCATAAGGAAGGAATCTGGGCATTCAAGCATGAGAAAAACTCCAGAAGGACACTGATACACTCCTCTAGAAGTATACCACCTCTACGGCCTGTTTAACTGGTGATGTTCAAACCAGTGTTTTACAGCTTATCTGGATTATAAATCCCTTGAAAATAGATACCACGTTATTCTCACATCCCCATCCTTTTCACCTGAGTACCCTGCACAGTTTGCCACTCAATAAATAACAAATGAATAAAGATCTACCTTAAAATATCTCATATTTTACTTTAAAATGTCCCATATTTTTCAACACTGATAATTTACTAAAATGTAAACAACTACATTTCTTTTCCTGCATCATGAGACAAAACACAGATTTTAGAAAGATTTTTCAAGAAAAGTAGAGGATAAGGAATGAACAAACATATCTACCATCATCAATTATAAAACACATCTTGCATGGTTAAAATGGGGAGGGGGCTGAAAATTCATGTACTACAGTAATTCCATTCTGCCACTATTTGTTATAATGGCCTTGGAAGAAATCATTAACCCTTTATTGAGCCTCATATTTCTTAAAATTAAGGAATTAAACTATATAAGTTCTAAGGGCTTTTCCAGATCTAAAAGGCTAACAATATAATTAATACCAAGTCTGTAGTAAAATGGCATTCAAAATACTAAATATGATCATCTAATTTCATTCCAATTAGAATACTTCAAAATCACAGCAATGCTTTGTTTTTAGGTATTTTTATAATCATCACTCCTAGAAACCATGCTCATCTTGCAGAAGAAAAACATTCTCAAGTATATTCACCAAGTAAAAGGTAAAATATCAGGTACTAAGCATGTACACTATACAGTCTACATATACTGTACCTTGACTTTGACAAGTCTTTTTGCTGTCTTGATTTTGGCTTCACAAAAGGCTCCTCTGTATTTAGCACTCACATCAGTGCCCACTGTCAAATAGGGAGGTTCATCAAGGGCCTAAAAATGCAAACAAATATAATTAGATTTAAACTCTCTAATTCTTTCCTACAACCACACCTCAGAATGGCAGGTCTAATCCTGTTACAGATAGAAAAGTTATAATAGATGAATATATTATTAGTAAGAACAATCTATAAAATATTCTAACTTAAAAATAAGTAAAATACAAACAACAAGGTCCTACTGTATTCATCCTGTGATGAGCCATGGTGGACAAGAATAGGAAAAATGCCTACTTAAATGTTCTAAACATCATATAAAATACAAAGGCATCTTTTTTCTCTATGTAAAGTACATATGGTCCATGATATGAATTAGCTCAATCACCAGTCTATCACTTCATGCACCCCTCCATCCATCCATTCATTCAAATATTTTTTTACTAAATGACCCACTGAAAGAAAAGGCAGATCCTTAAAGTTCAGCTAAGAAATTTTCGTCTAATATACAGGCTTTATCTTGGCAGCCACCCAAATTCAGAACAGCTTTGTTATATCCCTAGCTAAACAATTCTAAGGGAGAACAGCATAAAAGGGGGTGGGGGAAGTTACATGTACTCAGACTACTGGTGAAAACTACATAAAGAAATTCAACTTGTTGCAGAAAATGCCTTTGACAAAATCCAACATCTATTTCTGATAAAAACCCTTCAGAAAGTGGGCATATAAGGAACCTACCTCAACATAATAAAAGCCACATATGACAAACCCAGAGCTAATATCATTCTCAATGGTGAAAAGCTGAAAGAATTCCCACTGAAATAAGGAATAAGACAAGAATGTCCGCTCTCGCCATACTATTCAACACAGTTTTGGAAGTTCGAGCCATGGGAATCAGAGAAGAAAAAGAAATAAAAGGAATCCAAATTGGAAAGGAAGAAGTAAAACTACCACTATTTGCAGATGACATGATACTATACCTAGAAAATCCTAAAGACACTACCAGAAAACTATTAGAGCTCATCAATGAATTTGGCAAGTCACAGAATACAAAATTAATACACAGAAATCAACCGCATTTATATATACTAACAATGAAAGATCAGAAAGAGAAATTAAGGAAACAATTCCATTTACCATTGCATCAAAATTAATAAAATACTTAGTAATAAACCTACCTCAAGAAACAAAAGACCTGTACTCTGAAAACTATAAGACGCTGATGAAAGAAATCAAGGATGACATGAACAGATGGAAAGACATACCATGCTCTTGGATTGGAAGAGTCAATATTATCAAAATGACTATACCACCCAAGGCAATTTACAGATTCAATGCAATCTCTATCAAATTAACAAGGACATTTTTAACAGAACTAGAGCAAAATATTTTAGAGCTGGTCTGGAAACACAAACAACCCAGAACAGCCAGACTCCTGAGAAAGAAAAATGGAGCTGGAGGAATCAGGCTCCCTGACTTCAGACTATACTACAAAGCTACAGTCATCAAAACCATATGGTACTGGCACAAAAACAGAAATATAGATCAGTGGAACAGGACAGAAGGCCCAGAATTAAACCCATACACCTACATTCAACTAATCTATGACAAAGAAAGCAAGAATATATAATGGAGAAAAGACAGACCCTTCAATAAGTGGTGCTGGGAAAACTGGAGAGCCACATGTAAAAGAATCAAATTAGAACACTTCCTCATATCATACTCAAAAATAAACTCAAAACGGATTAAAGACCTAGATATAAGACCAGATACTATAAAACTCTTAGAGGAAAACATAGGCCAAACACTCTCCGACATAAAACACAGCAACAACTTCTCAGATCCACCTCCTAGAGTAATAACAACAAAAATAAACAAATGGCACTTAATTAAACTTAAAAGTTTCTGCACACCAAAGGAAACCCTAAACAAAACAAAAAGACAACCCACAGAATGGGTGAAAATATTTGCAAGTGAAGCAACTGTAGGGATTAATCTCCAAAATTTATAAATACCCTCTGCAGCTCAATACCAAAAATATGAACAACCCCATCAAAAAATGGGCAGATCTAAACAGACAGTTCTCTAAAGAAGACATACAGATGGCCAAAAAACACATGAAAATATGTTCAACATCACTCATTATTAGAGAAATGCAAATCAAAACCACTATGAGGTACCGCCTTACATTGGCCAGAATGGCCATCATCAAAAAGTCTACAAACAATAGATGCTGGAGAGGGTGTGGAGAAAAGGGAAACCTATTACATGGTTGGTGGGAATGCAAACTGGTGCAACCACTGTAGAAAACAGTATGGAGAGTCCTCAGAAAACTAAAAATAGAATTACCATTTGATCCAGCAATCCCACACCTGAGCATCTATCCAGAGAAAACCATGATTCAAAAAGATACGTGTACTCCAGTGTTCACTGCAGCATTATACACAATAGCCAAGACATGGAAACAACTTAAATATCCATCGACGGAGGAGTGGATAAAGAAGATGTGGTACATATACACAATGGAATATTACTTAGTCATTAAAAGGAAAGAAGTAAAGGCATTTGCAGCAACATGGATGGATCTAGAAATTATCATGCTAAGTGAAGTCAGTCAGACAGTGCTATCAAATGCTATCGCTTAACATGTGGAATCTAAAAAACAGCCACAATGAACTTCTTTGCAGAAAAGATACTGACTCAGACTTTGAAAACTTGTAGTTTCCAAAGGAGACAGGTTGGAGGGTGGGGGGATGCACTGAGGGTTTGGGATGGAAATGCTATCAAGTTTGGTTGTGATGATCAACGTACAACTATAAATATAATAATATTCATTGAGTAATAAAAAAAATTCAATTTGAAAAAAATCTCAAGTAAAAATAAGCCAAAATGTCCAAAATGCTTTAGCATGTATTCAGCTGTTTATTTCTCATCTACAATAAATATTATTTTAAGTTTCTTCACCTGTGATTTAATTTTTTTTCTGGTCTTTCTAGGGCCACACCTGTGGTATATGGAAGTTCCCAGACTTTGGGAATTGAATCCCAAATTTTGGGGATGAATCCCAGACTTTGGGGTTGAATCAGAGCCACAGCTGCTGGCCTACGCCACAGACACAGCAACACCATATCTGAGCCACGTCTGCAACCTACACTGCAGCGCACAACACCGGATCTGTAACCCACTGAGTGGGGCCAGGGATTGAAACTGAGTCCTCACGGATACCAGTAGGGTTTGTTACCACTGAGTCACAAGGGGAATTCCTAATTTTTTAATAGTCCTAAACTGGTTGTTCTTTTTAGAATCAGGTACTTTTTTCCACAGAATCTATTTTCTGTTCCACAGGAATTCTACTTATATTAATCAACTCCAAAGCCAAAGAAAGATTATATAAGCAACTTTTCCCAAAGTGTTTCACGAGAAATACAAATATCTCAAGATGCTCCACCAGGAGTTCCTGCTATGGTGCAATGGGATCAGTGGCATCTCTGCAGCACCAGGATGCAGGCTCAGTGGGTTAAAGGATCTGGCGTGTTCACAGCTGCAGCTCAGATTCACTCCCTGGCCCAGCAACGTCCATATGCCACAGGTGCAGTCATTAAGAAAAAAAAAAAATCAAGATGCTCCACATGAAGAAAAGGAGTTAGACATTTGGGAAAACCAGTTTACTGAATGAATTCCTACTCTGCCTCATCATTTTCCCGTCTATTTGTCCAAAGAACCCTTTTTTAAAAATTAACATCTATTAACATCCTGTAGAAATTAAATGGACCATAAGGTAGAAAATGCTATTATACATCAATAAATAACAAAAATATCAATTTCACTTGGATTTTGAAATAAATTAACCCCCCCACCAGAAGAGATCTCTAAAAAGAAAAAGGTATTTTAATGCTATAACAAAAATAACCATAAGTATATAAAATAATTTTAATAACATTTTTAAAGGTGGAGAGGTATCACAAACCAAAACAAGGATGCTACAACTACAAATATCTGAACACTCTTCTTAATGGCCATTTACCTCACATTCTATGTATTTCATGAAAAGTATTTTTTTTTTAAAAAAACCTCAAAACATATCAAGTATATTCTTTCTTAAAACTACTTAGGAAAATACCTATATTTCAATTTATTTACATCACAACAGAAGTGTACCCTTATAGAAAGATAATCATTTCTGCACTGCCACTTTTAAACTTGGTATCATTAATCAACTATAATTTGGTAACTCTATACTGTTCCTGCACTTAAAGTCAATAAATGCATTTCTACTTTACACCCTGTCCCTCTTAAAATGTCATCTTCCTTGGTCAAAATTCTGATTAAAAGCTAGTGGTCTATTTTAGCAATTCTATGAAAAGGACTCAATGTACTTCACCCAGAAATTTTAGAAAAATTTCAAAAAGGCATTATTTCACCTTGTGGTTCTATTATGTATTATGTGTTACAGCTAGAAAAGCCCAAATGGTGGGGCACTTTTCATGACCATAAGGCTAATGACTCTCCAAAACTTGCAACTTCTCCCACTAACACTTCCTGCCTTGTTAGTAAAATTTTATTTTTGTAGACAAATAGCATCGTCAAAATAAATTAAAACTAATGAGGAAGCAGAAATTGTGAAATGTAGAAAAGAGAGCATCTAAAAGTTGCATATTTGTGCCTACTCAGGAACAAAATAAGTACTTAAGAAGTGATAAGCTTTTTAGACATTTTTATTATACAGAATTCTGAACACAAAAAAGGGGGGAATAGAATAGTAATATATTTACGCTACTAGTATAAGAAACCCATTTACGTATTCTTTTCATTAATATTCATATCAAACACTGGCAACATTCCAACCACAGCAAACTCTAAATATACTTATTGAGCAGATTTATTCAACTTGAATTTGAGAAAGGGGATCCCCCCCCAAAATAAGTCCATCCCGATCCTTACCGACATGAAAATCCATGTTGACAGAAAAGAATAATAATTACCTCAAATATTGTGAGGGCAAATTATTATTCTGAAGGGTAATATTTTCCTTCCTTCAAGTGGGAACACATGACAAGCAATTAGCAAGCATATAAAGAAAATGCCTATTGGAAAAATACTTTCAAAGGAAAGCCAAAGTCTAAAGAAAACCTGCTAATACATTGTTAGAGTAGTGTTCATTTGTTAAAAAGAGTACAGGAAAAGCAAAGATCTATGTTTTGGCCTTCCTTATTTTTTTTAATCATCTTAGGTAAGTTACTATTCCACAATTCTCATCATTAGATAAATAAAATAACATGGATTCTACATAGGTTATGAAGAATTAGGGTTATGAAAATGGTCTGAATGGGATACTCTGAGACATATAATTGTGTAGAAGTGAAACTATACTAACCAAAGTAGGAATGAGAATTTCTACAGAAAAATAAATGAAACTCACAACCTACACGGTCAGATTTGTATATGTAATTTTAGTAGACCATAAAATTATCACTCTATCATCAGCAGAATGTGAGACTAACAGCACAGGCTTTCAAAGCAGAAAGACAAGGTCCTAATCCTAACTCTATTCCTTATGCTAACTAGATGAATTTTTATAGGCTACTGAACCTCTCTAAACTTCAGTTTCCACATCAAGAAAATAGAGTGGATCCATATTAGAAAGTACTCAATTATGATGCCAGAGGTATTTAGCTATTCACAATTATAATTATGAAACACTCAATGTGGGCAAACAAGTCGTTAAAGCAATGTAAATTCAGATTTGTCATGCCTTCCTTTTTTCTTTTTAAAATGGAAGTGGCAAAACTTCATTTTAAATGATCTCATCATAAGTGCAAAGTGAAAGTCAAACCACTTTTCTCACTTTTCAACTAACATCACTATTCCTCAGAACACAGCATTTCTCAGCATTAAAGCTAATGAGAACATGTTATAGGATAATTGATAATACGTCTTTATGTCTTTATTCTACTTCTAGAAATGGAGAAATAACCAAAGATGTATATGTTTTATATATATATACACACACGTCTATATCTATATATATATAAGAAACATGAATATTAAGGATAAAAACAACTGTTTTATTAACCTATGAGAAAGGGAGTGAAATGAAGGGCTGTATGTATACTCAAATATTTTATTCAAATTACATCTTCCTGTTTCCGTTTTTCGTTTTGTTTTGGCTTTTTTTTTTTTTTTTTTTTTTTTTTTTTTTTTTTTTTTTTTGTCTTTTCCAGGGCCGCTCCTGCAGCATATGGAGGTTCCCAGGCTAGGGGTCGAATCGGAGTTGTAGTTGCTGGCCTTCACCACAGCCACAGCAACGCAGGATCCGAGCCGCAACTGCGACCTACACCACAGCTCACGGCAACGCCAGATCCTTAACCCACTGAGCGAGGCCAGGGATCGAACCCGCAACCTCATGGTTCTCAGTCGGATTCGTTAACCACTGAGCCATGACAGGAAATCCTGTTTTTGCTTTTTAGGGCCGCACCTACAGTATATGGAAGTTTACAACCTAGGGGACAATTAAGAGCTGGAGCTGCCAACCCACGCCACAGCTATAGCAAAGCAGGATTCAAGCCGCATCTGCAACCCACACGACAGTTCACGGCAGTGCCAGACCCCCAACCCACTGAACAAGGCCAGGATCAAACCTGCATCTTCATGGATACTAGTCAGATTCATTTCCGCTTAGCCACAATGTGAACTCCAAGTCTTCTTGTTTTTTAAAAAAACGTTCTTTTTTTTCCTTTTTTTAATTACAATTGGCATGTGTTCTTTGCCATTCCTTTTATTTTCATTCTTTTAAAAATGCATACTAAGAAACATTTCAGAGTCATTAAATGCAAGTCTGAAAGGGGCAGAGGCTCCTGGCACCAAGCCCAATGTCAATGGGACACTTCTGATTGAAGGGACCAGGGTGTTAGGGGTGCTGCTAGGGGAGTGAGCAATGGGTTAGTAAGACATCCCCAACTCCTGAGTGCAGCAGACGCCACCCACAGGCTCTTGATTTAGATGCTTAGGTTCAAATCTACCACTTAGTAGCCAGATACCTTGCCTCTGGATATAATAAAAACACTATCTCACAGATAATACTAAAACACTACATGTAAAGTGTTTAATAGAATAGGACCCAGCATATAATACCAAATAATGGCTGTTACTATTACTCAATAATCTGTGGTACAATTGTGAGTTTAAAAAATTTTAAGTCCCACACAAAAGATATCCCACATAAATAGAATAGATGCCACTATAATGGTGTATATGGGGGTGGAGAGGTGTTAAGAATATTATCCCCCTTATTCGGGAGTTCCCTTCGTGGCTCAGCAGTTAATGAACCCTACTAGGAACCAAGAGGATGCAGGTTCAATCAATCCCTGGCCTCACTCAGTGGGCTAAGTATTCGGTGTTGCCATGAGCTGCAGTGTAGATCACAGATGCAGCTTGGATCCCATGTTGCTGTGGCTGTGGCCAGCAGCTGTAGCTCTGATTGGACCCCAAGCCTGGAAACTTCCATATGCCAGGGGTGTGGCCCTAAAAAAAGGAAAAAAATATCCCCCTTATTTAATTCAGAAATAAGGTAATCATGTTTTTTTTCCTTTTTTAAAATTTTACTGAAATATAGCAGACAAACTGTTGTGATAATTTCTGCTGTACAATAAAATGATTTTGTTATAGGGAGTTCCCTTTGTGGCTCAGTGGTTAACGAATCTGACTAAGAACCATGAGGTTGCGGGTTCCATCCCTGGCCTTGCTCAGTGGGGTTAAGGATCCGGCGTTGCCGTGAGCTGTGGTGTAGGTTGCAGACACAGCTCGGATCCCGCATTGCTGTGGCTGTGGCGAAGGCCGGCGGCTACAGCTCCTTTTAGACCCCTAGCCTGGGAACCTCCATATGCCGCGGGTGCGGCTCTACATAAAGGCAAAAAGAAAAAAAAAAAAAATGATTCAGTTATACATATATACACATCCATTTTTTTAAGGGCCCCACCCGCAGCATATGAAAGTACCTGAGGGCTAGTGATCAAATCGGAACCACAGCTGCAGCAACACCAGATCTTTTAACCCACTGTGCCAGGTTGGGGATCGAACCCGCAGCCTCTACAGTGGCCTGGGCTGCTGCTGTCAGATTCTTAACCCAATGTGTCATTGGGGGCACTCCACACACAACCATTCTTTTTCAGATTCTTTTCCCATATAGGTCATCACAGAATAATGGGTAGAGTTCCCTGTCCCATACAACAGGTAACCACTGGCCAGTCATTCTAATCATGTTGAATTCTAGAGGTTAAGTGCTTGTGGAGATGCTCCATAAAGTCTACCACAGTCCTTTAGTGTGGCAGAAAGATAACCAAGATTATATACCTATTGCGAAGCTACCTTTTTTTTTTTTTTGTCTTTAGCAATATTGGATCTTAGCAGCATCTGCGACGTACACCACAGCTCACAGCAACATGAGGCTACACTGTACCTGGATCCAATACAGAGATATACAAAGAATCATGTCAGCAGGTCTACTAAGATTCCTCTAACCAACACCAACCCTGATAGGTGTACAAGTATATCACCAGAAAAAAACTCTTACCACCTTCTGTTTTTGTTCTGCTTCTCCGATTTTGGTCAAAAATACAGACCATCTGGTTCCCTTCGTGGCTCAGTGGTTGACGAATCCGACTAAGAACCATGAGGTTGCGGGTTCGATCCCTGGCCTTGCTCAGTGGGTTAAGGATCCGGCGTTGCCGTGAGCTGTGGTGTAGGTTGCAGACACGGCTCACATCCTGCGTTGCTGTGGCTGTGGCGAAGGCCGGTGGTTACAGCTCCTGCTAGACCCCTAGCCTGGGAACTTCCATATGCCGCGGGTGCGGCTCTACATAAAGGCAAAAAGACAAAAAAAAAAAAAAAAAATATATATATATAGACCATCTCAGAGGTTAAAATAAAATGCTTTTACATAGCACCTCCATGCCAAAAAGGAAATTAAACTACTAAATTACCATCCTTTTGTTTAGCAAACAGAACAGTTTTCCAGTTGTCAAGGCAACAGCTACCTCACAGTTACCCAAGCATTGCTTAAACAATTATTTTTCTAGTCAATCTACCAAATGTCCTAGCTGACACCTAAAAACCACAAAATTTCATGGGGACACCAAGAAGCATAAGCAATTTTTAAATTAGCTACTGCTGAAAAATAGTCCTTGAAGAAGCCAAAATATCATGTTAATATATAGGTATCCAAATGAATCAACAGTAATCTCTAACATGCCTTGGGCTACAATACACCAAATCTATGTTTCAGAAAGACAACAGCTGAATCAATTCTCCAAATGACTAATGTTGACACTGCCTAAGAAATATTCAGTTATTCAAGATCAATTTTTTAAAAAGCAAAGCATGCAAGATGACATTTTTATTGAGGTAGATTTTTAGAGTAAGCATTCAAAGCGGTTACTAAGGCAGTGCCCAAAGCAAGCAAGGGAATCAAAAAAACAAGATATTGGGCCGAATGCTAAAACTCTCAGTAAATAAATGTATTTAAACACAGTGTGACAATAAAACTATGAAAACAGCCTTTTCATATATAGAGGCATTAAAACAATAATGGAAATAATTGCAGTAGATGAATGAATGAAAAACCATCTATATATCAAAGGGTATATAATTTTAAAACTAAATTTAAAAGTAAAAGGCATAATGAGTACACTGAGGAAGTAAACAAAACTGAAATCTAACTTTAAAATCTTCTCTGGAGTCATTTCCTCTCCTTTTCATGTGGTTCTAAGGATATGGGGTAGCAGGGGATCAAGGCTGGGGACAGGAAGTAAGGGACAGATGCTGAGTGTGCAAGGTGGTGAGGAGGAGGCTGGAGAAGTCATGTGGAAGCACAGGCAAGTTCTGTGACTGAGGATGTGGTGGGAGCTAAGTAGGGATGGAGGAAATGGGCAGTGTAGTTGGAAGATCTGTAATGGTGACCAAACAAGTAAACTGAGTGATCAAATAGGTAAATATGCCAAGGACAGCAGGGGCCATGTTTCTCACTGACAAAGAAATTTAAAATGAAAGAAGGCAAAAGGCTAAAATCTATTGGACTGCAATTAGAAATATGGTTGTAATATTATATACATATACACACACACATACATATATACACAAAAATGAACTAGTAGTTATAGATATATACATGCATATAGTGTATACGCATACATATTTTTTGTGTGCGTATTCATATATACATCCATTTATTTTCCTAATTCTGTCCACTAAAAACAACTGACAGTCCAGTAACAAAAAGCACACCAACAGCCTACATATTGATTCCTAAAACCCATCCAACATTAAAAGGAATCAAGGATCCTTGGAGAAATTGCTAATTTCAAAGTTGGGCAGGGAAAGTACAAGTACAAGTAGAATCTAAAACATCTTGTAGGGGGATGCACTGAGGGTTTGGGATGGAAATGCTATAAAATTTGGTTGTGATGATTGTTGTACACCTATAAATGTAATAAAATTCATTAAGTAATTAAAAAATAAAAATTAAACAAAATTAAAAAAAAAAAAACTTCTTGTGCCAGAAAGTAAGGAAATGCTCAATGAATGATGGGGTATATTTCAAAGGGTAATAAGAGCTACCTTGAAGGGTTCCTTCTGGCCATATGGGGGAAATTTTCGGCATAAAAATCAATATTGGTCGTCCTATTACCTTGTTGGAATGTACACATATGACAAAACTGAATGACTTAAGATGTGTATATTCTACTATAAGTAAATTATACCCAGTTTTAAAAATTTATGATAATAATAAATTATAACCCAATCAAGTAAAACTTACATCCATGAGTTCGTAAATGACGAATGATGAATAAATAAATGCAGAAAAATGAAAATGTACGAGAAAAGCTCTTCCATATAGTAAAAAGTTAATCAATATAGCAGGAATAATGGGAAAAAAGAATCATCTTTTGGCAACCATCACAAAAGTGACTGAGTCTATTTAGTTGTCAATAGATCCTAAAATGATGAGTAAAAGGTTTGAAGAACAGGATCCTGCCGCATTACTGAATACTAAGCAACTATCAGTGATGGAATGATGTGATACTCTGAAAACAAAAGTGCCTCTTTTCTGTGGTATACCCGCCAAGAATGACTACGACAATGAGAAAAATTAGATTTACAGAATGTAAGGTTTGTATTTCTTAAAACTCTAAAGGATGTAAAACAAGGAAAACCGGGAAAGTTTCAAACTGAAGCAGTCTGAAAAGACGTGACAATCAAACGCTGCATGTATTTTTGAACTGTGCATGGACCAGAAAGGAGAAAGAGACATTTTTAGGAGAGTTGGTAAAATGTGAAAGAAGTCCGAAAAGAGGAGAGCAGTACCATACCAATGCTGACTTCCTGATTTAGAGGGTTGAATGCAGGATAAGTAGAAGAGTGAATGTCCTCTCTTTCGGGAATTACACTTGGGAGTATTTAGGGATGACAGGACATCATGTCCACAGCTTGTTCTCAATAAGCTTGAAGGTAATAAGAACCAGTTTAGGTATAGAGAGATTATATGAATTCTTTATACTGTAAATTTCAAATTCATGAAAATAAATTATTTTTATAGTAGTATATATTTATTGGGTATTTGCTTATTTTTCCTATTTGCTCATTTACGTTCTTTACCTGTCTTTCTGAGTTATTCATTTTTTAAAAAACTGGATTGTAAAAATTCTTGCATATTAAAAAAAAAAGGAAGAAACTCTTCACCCCAAATACAAAAATATTCTCTGGATACTACCCATATTTCTTTTCTTTGTCTTTCTTAAAATTATATTTTATTTACAATGTTGTGCCAATTTTCTGCTCTACAACAAAGGCACTTAGTTATTTTATATATATATATATATGCATATATGTGTGTGTGTGTGTGTGTGTATATATATATATATATATATATATTATTTTTTTGGTCTTTTTAGGGCCACACCCACAGCATATGGAAGCTCCCAGTCTAGGGATCAAATTGGAGCTGCAGCTGCTGGCCCAACTACAGCCACGCCAGATTTGAGCCACATCTGCAACCTACACCACAGCCCACAGCAAAGCAGAATCCTCAACCCACTGAGTGAAGCTGGGGATCGAACCCACGTCCCTAAGGATACCAGACAAATTCGTTACCCTTGAGCCATGATGGGAACTCCAAAAACTTATAAATTTATAAGTAAATTTTAGAACCGTATCTATTAACCAGAGACCTACATATTCAGAAACATTAAGAGAGGAGTGTCTGCATATTCCTGGAAACTTAAGTAACTCAAAAAGGACATTCTAACTACAATGTTCACGATAACAGCAAAGAGGTAAGCAAGAAATATATTGGGAAGGGCAATTTAAGTGCCTCCTGTAATACATTATTCTATGTGCCACAAAAGCAAAGGCACTTTCCTCCTGTAACACAAAGGTAGCCAATTTATTGTGCCCTGAGAAGAGGCAAACTATTATTTGTTATCTAGCTAGTGAGGTTGAAACCTTATTCAAAAGGATGTGCTTTAGTGTAACATCACTCTCAGAACATACTCTGCTTATTTATACTATTTAAACTTTAATACTCAAAGTTAGTGGTACAGACAGTTCAAAAACCAGAAACAAAAAACCCCCATAAACTGGCATTGTTATGGGGGCACATAAGTAATACCTACTCACATGAATTAGAAGCAATAAATAGGACATTTTGAAATGTCACAAGGTAAGTCCTTACAATGCATCCAGAGAACATTTTCTAAGAATTCACTTGATTACCAAAAATAATAATCCTTATAACTCTCCATCATGCAAGTTTTTTAGATGATAAAAATAACATTACAGGAGTCTTCCTGTGGTACAGCGGGTTAAGAATGCAGCATTGTCACTGCAGAGACTTGGTTCACTGCTGTGGCACAGGTTCAGTCCCTGGCGTGGGAACTTCTACATGCCATAAGCACAGCCAAAAAAATATTACATTGTTGTTTTATTACTAATAAAAATAATAGTAGAAAACATCAGATTAGTAGAAGCATCTTTCTTCTGAGAGATGAATGTTAGAATACCATTCTAGATATTTTCCCGTGGCAAAACAACCAATCAGATACATGACAGAGTTTTAGCAACTACTCTTACTTCATTGTAAACTTTTATTTTTCACTTACCAAAGACTGAATTTTCTTCCATATCTTAAATGTGATTCTATAAAATAATCCCTAATTGCTATATAGTTTTACCTGTGCTGTACCAATATTTATGTACCTATTTCTTCAGGACTGTGGAAAGAGTGCAATAAAGGTAGAGAAGAAATGAGAGAAGAGGGGTGGATGAAATACAGGATGACAAGATGTAAGAGTAAAGACAAGTAGAGAAGAAGCAGAGAGAACAACAAGGAAGCAAATTCTGTGGACTTGGGGTTTAAGCCTTATTTCAGGAGCTCTCTGGATAAAAGTCATCTCCTAATTGTTAACAGATTTTGGAGTGTTGTCTATTTGAACTGCTCAATGTACAGATTAAGACTGGAAAATTTGAAAGTTCTCTGGCCTTGGAACCAGGCATTGCTATTCATTCACATAGTAACTTTGTCTTGTGATATGTCACCCCACCACTTTGATTTTTGGCTTCCTCTCTGAAGACTGATCTTGTAGGGTGCTTGAAAGTTTTAAATTAAATTAGGTAGCCTCTCTTTAAGAGACTGACAGGTCCTGGGTTAAACACTCAGCAAGTATTAGATTAAACCATATGAGGCTGCCATTTTTCATAAATCAGAAAAGGTCAATTATTGGAAATTTTATATCAACCTAATACTGATTTTCCCCATTTCTTTTAAGCAGCTGGGAAACCACAGACCAACTTTCTAAGACATATAAGTTCTGTTCCACAATCTGCTCAGATCCTACTCCTGCTCTATTACCCATGAGCAAGACACAGCTTTGCACTACTAAACACTCTGGAGCTCATGGGACTCCACTTAGGTATATTTCCTCCTGCTGCCAGATGACTGGGCCTCACACAGAACTCTGGGTCCTGGGGAACCAACACTCATACTACTAATGGAGCTACTCTTTTTTTTCCCATTTGATGGCTATCTGGCCTACCAATCAAGTTTTTGTCCTGTTTTTTATATACTCAAGAGCATAACCTTGAAAGAAGCCATCAAAAGGAAACAGTAATTTCTGTGATCACCTGAGAGTCTATCCATTATTTATCCAGTGAACAAAAGAAACTGGAACACATAGTATGTACGAAATATTCTAAGTCACAGAATTCACTCTAATTTCAGAGCCCTAATGTATTAAACCCTTTGGTAATCAATGCTACAATACTCATCTCCATCCCAAATACTGGCTTTGCTTGTCCCAAATGGGTACAAACATTCTGTAAAGGTGAACGTTTCACACTGTATTTTAATGATTTGTATCTTCAACTTAAGGCAGAAATAGCATTTTATTTATCTTTGAATGCCCTACATATAGGAGGAATTCAGGAGCCATTTACTGAACCAAAGAAGTTAGACATTAGGTAAGCTCTGCTAAATGAGATTTCTCTTTAGGTAAGAATTACTGGCATTCTCTCATGGCCCAGTGGGGTAAGGACCCAGCGTTGTCACTCTAATGGTTTGGGTCACTGCTGTCACATGGGTTTGATTCCTGGCCCAGGAACTTCCATATGCCATGGGCACACCAAAAAAATTATTTATATTTCAAAATATAAAACAAATCCAAAACAACGTTGTAAAACATGCACACATAAAAATAAGGTTTTAAAAAAGTCTCACTTATGTTTTTATGTTTAATATCACTCTTTTATCTTGTGCTGTAGACTAATAACCTATAACGTGAAAAGAGAATTATTTGATGGATGTATTGTTAAGTTCTTTAAGTTTTAGTGGTAGTTTTAACACAAATTTCAGGATAGGTGTAGAGAAATATACTTAGGTCAAAACTCTTATTTCCTGGGGAGTTCCCTTCGTGGCTCAGTGGTTAACGAATCCGACTAAGAACCATGAGGTTGCGGGTTCGATCCCTGGCCTTGCTCAGTGGGTTAAGGATCCGGCGTTGCCATGAGCTGTGGTGAAGGTTGCAGATGCGGCTCGGATCCCGCGTTGCTGTGGCTGTGGCGAAGGCCGGCAGCTGCAGCTCCTGTTAGACCCCTAGCCTGGGAACTTCCATATGCCGCGGGTGCGGCTCTACATAAAAGAAAAAAAGACAAAAAAAAAACCCACCTCTTATCTCCTGACTCTCCATATGCACCTAGATCACACTGGCAGTCTTCTGGGTCACCAGAAATTACTGTTACACAAATATTTCCTCCCACATTTTAAGAACGGGGTATTTCCCTTTCCTCACTGCACAGCTATGTAATCAAGGTACCATTAGTGAAGGCAGGTAGGAGAGGATCACACTATATACAAGGATATATAACCAGCGCTCCAGGGTACTCAATCCTGCCTTCTTTCTGAGACTCAACAGACTCAGTCTCGAGGCATTCTAACAGGATAGCTTGCATTATATTTTCATTATTAAACTTGGATTTTTAAGAAATTATACCAAACCAGTCACTAGGTTGCTTATCAACTGAGAGATCCCATGTGAATCAGAACATTCACAGAATTTCATTCTCAAACCTGCCTTGCCTTCTATTATGATGACCATGCCCACCTTGCCACCAGCTACTCTGCCATCTTATGATTCTCTGACTCCACAGAACTCATGAAAAATATTTCAATGGCACTCCCTTCCAAAAAGCATTCCCAGCTGGAAAGAAAAGCCAATAAAGGCTGTAAATTCTAGGTTTCCCTTGCTAATCCATTTTCCCCCAAGAAAATATTGGAGAATCCACTGGACTGTGATTACCCAGGTGACATGACAAATTCCAAGTAGTGTAGGGAAGATTCACTGAACACACAGAAAATAAGGAATCTTTTACTTACCTTAAAAATAAGTTTTTCTAATAAATATTTATTATGTTTATCTATATAAGCCCGTGTGTCCTATGAACATCCTGAGCGAAAAGCAGCAGGTACACAACACACAGGAGGTGACAATGCTGCCTTCATTCATTCACTCTCTTTCAACATAAAGTATGTCCCCAGGACCAACAGCATCAACACCATCTGGGAACTTGTTAGAAATACAAATTCTTGGAGTTCCCGTTGCAGCTCAACAGTTAAAAACCCGACTAGTATCCACGAGAACGTGGGTTCGATTCCTGGCCTCACTCAGTGGGTTAACTATCCGGTATTGCTGTGAGCTGTGGTGTAGCGAGCAGCTACAGCTCCAATTCAACCCTTAGCCTGGGAACCTCCATATGCCGTGGGTGTGGCCCTATTAAAAAAAAATATATATCCCCCCCAAAAAAGAAATGCAAATGCTCAGGTCCTACTCCAGGCATCCTGATTTAGAAACTCTGGGGAATGGAATCAGCAATCTGTGTTTTAACAAGTCTTCCAGAGAACTCTGATGTACCCCACAGTTTGAAAACCAACGACCCAGAGGTTATTTCTTTAGGTTCTCAATGGGAATTTGTAATATATTCATCAACTAACAGACTCTCTTTTTGATTTCCTAATATAGCATGAGGTATTACGGTAAGAATGGCCCAAGTGAAAGCCATTTGGGGAGTTATGGCTACCATTTAAAGACTTGAGAGATGCCAGGATGGTGATAATAAAAAAATAATTAACATACACACAGAATGAAGTAAAGCAATAAAATTTAAGACAGAAAAGTGGCTTAGGATGATTCTAGCAAGGAAATCAGAAACTGAGAGAAAACTATCAATGCAAAATGTAAAAACTAAGAAAAGTGAAAGTTAAAACTTCTCTTCAGAGAAGAATTAACACAGCAGGTCTGACTGCTATTTTTGGCCTGCTTGCCAAGGTTGGCCCTTGGGTGGCATCTGGGAATTTCAGAGAACCTGGATTTCAGGAGGGTTCCCACAATTAACTGGTAAGAGTGGATCACTGTGCCTAAACTGTATGTACAAATAAGACAGTTTATGCTGAACACATGCTTTCATTCCCAGAGTTGGGAATTTAGGCACTTGCCAGGTATGGGGCTCTGTGTGACTAGCCCCCAGTAAAAACCATGGGTACTGTGTCTCTAACAAGCGTTCCTGTTGGTTAACAGTTTAGAGGTGCTGTCACAATTCACTGCTAGAGGAATCAAGTGTATCCTGTGTGAGTCGTCGGAGAAGACTTTGGAAGTTAATGCCTGGTTTCCACAAGACTTCACCCCAAACATCTTTTCCTTTTGCTGATTATGCTTGGTATCCTTTCGTTGGAATAAATCACAGCCTACATACTACTCTACACTGAGTTCTCTGAGTTCTCTCAGCCAATTACCAAACCTGAGGGTAGTTTTGAGGGCTCCTGCCACATTTAGTTATGAGCTGACAATCACATAGCAGGGTTAAAAACACTTGACAAGACCACCAAATCTAGCACGTCCATATTATTACTTAACCCATTAATAAAAGATTTTAATATTATTTTATTTCCACTTTTGCATTCTTTTTAACATACTCAACAAGTGTAACTTGAATTACACACTCAGTTCTCGGTCAGTGAAGGGTAGGGCATCTACACTGACAGTCCATTAAGGGAAACTGGTGTGCTGTTAGCAAATGAAGGATGACCACAGGCTCTTTGGCAAACACAAAATTTACTTCCAGGATACTGGGGAAGCACCTTAAAGAGGACAGTCATGACCTCTAACAGTTCAAACTAAGCAACTAAGAGTCCTGAGTAACTTCTAATTGTTAGTTTATATGTTAAGATAAAAAAAAAAAAAAAACTGATTTCAAATGTGAGCTCAAAATAAAAAGTCACATATGCTTCAGACTGAAGGGATGTCTTGCCATTAGACTATTTCTCACCAAGGCAACTCTATACAGCATATCTCAAGGTGAACAGGAATTATTATTTAACTCAGTGGTCAGAAACTCTTAAGGAGGCTGGGTAATATCTAACAAAAATCTACTCTATTTTTATATCATTTAAAAGACCGAGGAGAAATGCAAGAAATATTAGAGATACAAAAATGAAGACAAAGAAATATATTACTAATTGTATTAGGAGGTACCAATATTATCAATAATGGCACAAAAATGGTCCTTAAAACTTTTCCATTTGGAGCAAAGTACTAACCTAGGAATATATACCATGATTCAGGAGAAGGAGGATCTAGTATGAAATAAAGACAAACACTGAAATAACTAGAATTTAGTGGCATATTTGGAGGGATTAAAATCACTGCATAAAGCATAATGGTGACTAACAATGGTCTGCCCTTCACACTGTGACATCATATGAAAATGTTTAAAGACTTGCCTTTGCTTACTCATGCTCAACAAAGTTTTTTACATGGTCTAGTAAACCCAAAACTTTACTTAAGCACTGCACTGATTTTACTCCTCACTGTTGACTCTAATGCAGAATAGGTAATATTCTGCTCTAGATTACTCCAGAGGATACAACCAACTAAAGACAACCTTCTGTTTGGCAGATTCTGAGATAATAGTGTGTAAATTTAGTCAGCGCAAAAATCAATCCATGACTGTGTCAGATTTTAGAAGCACAAGTAGGTAAACCGAGGTGCTGTGAACAATGGATGCAGACTAACTACTACACAGGCATAGTTACCTTGGAAACCAAAAAAGTGTTTCTGTAGGTCTCTGAAGCCCCAGCAACTAAAGACAGAAATTTAGAGATAATATATACATAATATATATAAAAATGCAATAAAGCCTGTGCTCCCAACAGACCAAAAAAGTCTAAGAACTTTTATTGCAGCGTGACTTTTCAAAAAGGTTACCTAATTAAAATGGGAAAGAGGAAGAGAACAAGAAAATTTTGAAGCCAATCAGATTTAAGCAGACATGGAAATATTTACTATCTTAGATATTATTTAATATTATTTATTTATTTATTTGCTTTTTGGGGCCACACCCATGGCATATGGCGTTCCCAGGCTAGGGGCTGAATCAGAGCTGTAGCTGCTGGCCTACATCACAGTCACAGCAACATCAGATCCAAGCCATATCTGTGACCTACACCACAGCTATGGCAACTTTGGATCCTTAACCCGCTGATCAAGGCCAGGGATCAAACCCGCATCCTCATGGATACAAGTCGGTTCCACAACAGGAACTCCCATATTTAACAACGTAACAAGGGAGTTCCTGTTGTGGCGCAGTGGTTAACAAATCCGACTAGGAACCATGAGGTTGCGGGTTCAATCCCTGGCCTTGCTCAGTGGGTTAAGGATCCAGTGCTGCCGTGAGCTGTGGTGTAGGTTGCAGACACGGCTCGGATCCCACGTTGCTGTGGCTCTAGCGTCGGCCAGCGACTACAGCTCCAATTAGACCCCTAGCTTGGGAACGTCCATATGCCACAAGTGCAGCCCTAGAAAAGGCAAAAAGACAAAAAAAAAAAAAAATACATCTGACACCACACCTTTCAAAGCACACTCATTTCTATCAAAAAATAAAAACCTCTGTAGGTAAATAGGAAAAGTACTATTACCAGGTTAGTATAATAAAGCAAAAAGAGGTAAAACCTTAAGTGGTTTTAAGGATACAATTAGAGGCAGGAAGAGCTTAAACCTAGATTTCTACTCAGTGTTGGTCCACCTGCCTATCAGGTAGTATACAACCTATCATCATTTTAAAAAATCTATCTACAACCAATATAGAAATTAAACCAATCTACCCATTTAGGAGCCAATGTTAAAAATGGTTTAAAAGAAAAACTATTATTATAAATCATACTAAAAATATACATATGAGTGGGAGTTCCCATCGTGGCACAGTGGAAACAAATCCAACTATGAACAATGAGGTTGCAGGTTCGATCCCTGGCATCACTCAGTGGGTTAACGATCCGGCGTTGACGTGAGCAGATGCAGCTCAGATCTGGCATTGCTGCGGTTCTAGCGTAGGCCAACAACAACAGCTCCAATTAGACCCCTAGCCTGGGTAACCTCCATATGCCGCAGGTGCAGCTCTAAAAAAGACAGATAAATAAATAAATAAACAAACAAACAAACATGAGTGAAGACTTAAAAGGATATACTAAAAGTTAACAGCAGTTATCTCGGCAATGTCTGAATTATAGGTAATGTTTTTCCTGTCTACTTTTCTAGATTATCCATATTTTCTATAATGAGTTTTTAAGAATAACCAGAAAACAAATAAAATGTTTGTTTTTATTATAAAGTTATAATATTAAACATTAGTATTTAATATTTACTTAAAGCTTGTCAATTCTGAGATTTCTTGCCAAGGCTGTACTTCTGTTTCTAAAAAAAAGGTTAACTTATTAGACTCTCTCTATGGAAATGAAATTCATCCTACATTTTATTATTATTATTTTTGTTTATGACTGCACCCATGGCATATGGAGTTTCCTACACAGTGGCTGTGGCAACACTAGACCCTTTAACCCACTGCACTGGGTGGGAATTGAACCTGTGCCTCTGCAGTGACCCAAGCCACTGCAGTCGGATTCTTAACCACTGCGCCACAGCAGGCACTCCCACCCTATATCTTAAATGAATCTCCATAAATTCTATAAAGCTTAACACTGCCTGCTCTTCCAAGTACACTACAAAACCATCTTAAGATGCAATGTGATAAACTGAGCAGGTAGAGAAATTTTATTACATTTATTTCACTGGCTTTCATTTGTTTATACTTATATGATAAGCATATCTAAAAATATAATGTCACTATGGCCTATTATTTCAACTAAATATTAAGTAATTTAATTCTAAATGATATACATTTTCACCTCAACTTGGTATCTAGAAGTGACTCACTTTTCTCAAAGATTCCCCAAAATCTAAGTTTTATAGCATCCGTCAACAATATAACTACTCAAATATTATCCAAAAATAGGGAGTTCCCGTCATGGCTCAGCAGTAACGAACCCAACTAGTATCCATGAGGATGCGGGTTTGATCCCTGGCCTCAGTGGGTTAAGGATCTTGCATTGTGGTGAGCTGTGATGCAGGTCACAGACATAGCTCGGATCTGGCATGGCTGTAGTGTGGTGTAGGCCAGCAGCTACAGCTCTGTTTTGACCCCTAGCCTGGGAACCTCCATATGCCACAGGTGCGGCCCTTAAAAAAAAAAAAGGCAAATATTACCCAAAAATGCAAGCCTTCTATTAACTATCATCAGTATGAAATCCTAAAATGACATTTATGACATTAACCAAAATGTTTTCAATCTCAATGAGAGAGTGTAAAAGAAGGTACAAAAGGTACAAGTAAACAGAGGAACAGTAGTCTGATAAAGGATTGCAACTTCTTTTTAAATTGAAGTACAGCTGATTTACAAAGAATGAAACTCTTTTTTTTTTTTTTTTGTCTTTTTGCCTTTTACGTAGAGATGCACCCGCGGCATATGGAGGTTTCCAGGCTAGGGGTCTAACAGGAGCTGTAGCTGCCAGCCTTCACCACAGCCACAGCATCGCGGAATCCGAGCCGCGTCTGCAACCAACACCACAGCTCTTGGCAACACCAGATCCTCAACCCAATGAGCAAGGCCAGGGATTGAACCCGCAACCTCATGGTTCTTAGTCGGATTCGCTAACCACTGAGCCACGACGGGAACTCCAGGATGAAACTCTTAATGACAATTTAACCTTTGTCTAATTCACAAACTTAAATATCATCAGTCCCAATCCCATGAATATCGTGAACAAAATTGATCATTTCTTCAAGAGACATTAGGCATAAATTTTGATGTGCTATTTCTGTGTTCCTGGAATCTTGAACTATAATTTATTTAAAAGAAAATATCTTACACATGAAAAAAAAATCAGTTAAGTCTCCTCTTTCAGCCAAAACAGAATAACAAACAACCAGACTCACTAGCCAGCCTAAAACAAACAAAAATTCTTTAAAGAATGCTTTTCAAGTCACTGAACATCAGGCAAAAAAGGACAGAGATTCCTCGAAAGACAGAAAACAAATGAGGTGAGCCCTATAAATGCCCCAGTTTACTGCCTTCAGAGAGCTCAGGCCATGGCACAATAAGAGGGAACTGAGGCAAAAGCCACATGGCTCCTCTGAAGAAGCAGAGATAAAAGTCGAGGGAGGCCAAAGTAGCCAGAATTCATACCACAGACTACCAGGGAGGGGAAGGCTGTACAGAAAGAGAATCCGGCAAAGGGCCACCCTCAAGAATTCAGGAGAGGAGTTCCCATTGTGGCTCAGTGGAAGCAAACCCAACTAGTCTCCATGAGGATGCGTGTTCGATCCCTGGCCTTGCTCAGTGGGTTAAGGATCAGGCATTGCCTTGAGCTGTGGTGAAAGTTGCAGATGCAGCTCAGATCCCATGTTGCTATGGCTGTGGCGCAGGCTGGCAGCTATAGCTCTGATTCAACCCCTAGCCAGGGGACTTCCATATGCCGAGGGTGCAGCCCTAAAAAGCTCAAAAAAAAAAAAAAGAAAAGAAAAGAATTCAATAGAGAACATGAAAGTGAGGAAACTACCCAATGCCATGCAAAGAACTATCAGAAGGGATTAGAGGGAACGGGAACAGTGCCTGGTGTTTACACAGAGCCAAAAAAAAGTGTGTTTCTGCCAGCCAGGCTAAGAACGACTCATAATTTTGGGGACACTGGGTAGTATACTCAGGAAAGTCTTGTCTTAGTGGTAGAGACTAATTAGCCTTTGCCTGAGCACTGCTCCTGACCTGCCTAACAAAATATAAAAGCAAGACCCAAAAAGATCAAACTGTTTCCAAGCAACTTATCTACACCCTAAGAAAAAGCCCAGGAACATAAATAGAACTACAGAAATATCCCACACCAAAAATGGCAAAATTCACAATATCTGGCATTCGATCAAAGACAAAAGGCATGCAAAGAGGGAGGAAAACATGACCCATAGTGAGAATAACTGATCACTCAAAGCTGATCCAGAACTGTCACAGATGTCAAAATTAGCACCTAAGGGCATCAGTTAGTTATAAGTGTATTCCAAATGAACAAAAAGTCAAATAGAAACATGGCAAATAGTTTTAAAGGACTCAAACTTCTACACATGAAAACTACAATGTCTTGAGATGAAAAATACACTAGATGAGGAAAAATTTGTGTGAACCTGAAGACACAGTAATAGAAACTGTCCAAAATAAAACACAAAGAAAAAAGTACCCCACCCCGCCTACAAAATTGAAGAGCATGAGAAAGACATGGTTAACTCTCAGGAGGCTAATATGCACGTAATTGGAGTCCCCAGAGAAGAAGAAAAAAAACTTAAAAATTTTTGAAGAAATTACAGCCAAACTGTTGCCAAACTAGATGAAAACTCTAAGTGTAGGGATCCAAGTAGATCAACAAATCCCAAGTACAAGTAAATAATGCTATCAACCGACTCAACGTGATTTACATCTATAGAACTCCACCCAACACAGAGAATATATACATTCATTTCTACTGCACACAAAACATTTAGCAAGAACATATCCTGGGCCACAAATCAAGTACCAATACGTTTAAAAGCATTTACGTTACTCAAAGTAGGACCACAACAGAATTAATTTAGAAATCTATAACACAAAGATCTCTGAAAAGCCTACAAATATTTAGAAACTTAGTAACACATGTCAAAATAACCACTGGGTGAAAGAAGAAATCACAATGAAAATTATTCTAAACAGAATGAAAACAAAAGTACAATATATTGGAATATGTAAACAAAGTTCCCTGTGGTGCACTGGGTTAAGGATCTGTCATTGCCGAAGCTATGGCACAGGTTGCATTTGTGGCACAGGTTTGACTCCTGGCCCAGAAATTCCCACATGCTGCAAAGTACAGCCGAAAACAAAAAACAACAACAAAAAAAACCTCAACATGTTGGAAGGTGTGGGATGTTGCTAAAGCAGTACTCAGGTGTATATTTATAGCATTAAGTACATATTTAAAAAAAAAGTTCTTTGGAGTTCCCGTCATGGCTCAGATCTGGTGTTGCTGTGGCTGTGGTGTAGGCCAGCAGCCGTAGCTCCGATTCAACCCCTAGCCTGGGAACCTCCATATGCCACGAGCGCAGCCCTAAAAAGCACAAAAAAAAAAAAAAGAAAAAAGAAAGAAAGAAAGAGTAAGAGAAGAAAAGAGTCAAGATATATATTGACCTGAAATGACAAATACAGTCTGGAGAACTGGAATGCAAAGGGAAAGGTGGCACTACTGGAGGCTATAATTATTAATGATCCTATCAGGACACATTTTGATAGCTAAGAAAGCAGCATTAGAAAGTTCTATGCAGAGGAGTTTCCATCATGGCTCAGTGGTTAACGAATCCGACTAGGAACCATGAGGTTGCAGGTTCGATCCCTGGCCTTGCTCAGTGGGTTAAGGATCTGGCGTCGCCGTGAGCTGTGGTGTAGGTTACAGACGTGGCTCAGATCCCGCGTTGCTGTCGCTGTGGCGCAGGCCGGCAGCCACAGCTCCTGTTAGACCCCTAGCCTAGGAACCTCCAGATGCCGCGGATGCGGCCCTAGATAAGGCAAAAAGACAAAAAAAAAAAGTTTTATGCAGAGGAGTGACATAATCATATGTATATCTTAGACCACTGTGGCCGCCATGTGGAAAACGGACTCCAAGAATAGAAAGCAGAATCAGAAAAACAGAAATCTCTTGTCATATTCTAGAACAAGATATAAGGTAGGGAAAGAAAGAGAAGGACCGTCTGCAAACTTCTTTATGTGCAAGACTAACTGAGTAAGAAATGAAGAAGAATTTTATCTTTTTTTCTCTCACTGCTGATGTCCATTTCATAAGAAGAGATCTGATCCTGGACCAGGAAACTAAGAAAACTGAACAAGAGAGATATCCAGACTGTAGCAGAGGTTGTAGAAGCGAGAGAAAATTCCAGATGAGAATACAGGGGTAGAGAAGAACAGCTATTTACTATCTTGTATATTTTAGAAAAGACTAGGATCCCAGGCTAGGGGTCGAATCAGAGCTACAGCTGCCGGCCTACGCCAGAGCCACAGCATCGACAGATCCGAGCCATGTCTGCGACCTACACCACAGCTCACGGCAACACCGGATCGTTAACCCACTGAGCAAGGCCAGGGATAGAACCCGCAACTTCATGGTTCCTAGTCGGATTCGTTTCCGCTGCACCACAACAGGAACACCTGATTTTTATTCTTATATTTGTCTTAAAGTGATGAACATGCATCACATCGAGTAAATGCCTATTTACCAGCAAATTAGTAAAACATATCTTTACCTGGTGATTCAACTGGCATCTAGTATTTTCATTAAGAACCATTAAATAAGCCTGACAAAATGAGATCAGTCTCATATGAATTCTTGGTTCCAAAGAATTTAGTTTTTCATCATACACATTAATACATGAATTCATTTGTTTTATGAAAATAAAGAAATAGAGAAGTATGCATAAGTACATGTTATCTCTCTTCATCTTCTCATCTCACATCCTTTATCAACAAAACTATTGTCACCTACTTTAGACTATCCTTCCAGTCTCCCTTCTCTGCATTTACAGGGAATTAGGTACAAAATAACATACTTTTACTATCAATGTTAGGTGTAAAATCAGCTTTTAAGGTTACACAATTAATGAGTATCTTATCCTTGTATAAGTAATAAAACATTACAGTAAATCCCAAATTACCATACCCAATCCCAACCTCTTCCCATTGGTAATCACTTTTATCATTTTGGGATATGTCCTTTCAGATTTTTTTTCCAGATTTTTCCATTTGCATACATGTATATGTAGCCATACATAGTATTTCTGTGGATATATTTTTCGTAATTGGTGCTGTATGTGTCTTTCAGCTTTGCTTTTGCATGGGAAAAATGTTTTGGAGAGCTTTCCATTCAGTCAACACTATCAAATTACTTTCCTGGTATAATCATTACACGAATTTACCATGGTTTAACTTCTCCTCTACTAATGATATTAAATGGTATCCAGTTTTTCACTAACACAAACAGGCTGCAATAAACATTACACATGCTTCCTTGTTCATGTGTACAAGTGTTGTTCTAGGGCAGATGTCAAGAAGGAAAACACAGAATAGGCACTTTTTTAATTTTAAGAGAGAATCCAAATTTTCCAAGGATTTCTAAAATATTATGTTGGTGCCTTGAGGACCAAAAAGACTTTTTTTTGTAGGGCCACACCTGTGGCATACGGAAATTCTCAGGTTAGGGGTCAAATCAGGGCTGCAGCTGCCAGCCTATGCCACAGCCACAGCAACGCGGGATCACAATTGCACCTGTAATCTACACCACAGCTCACTGACAGGCCGAGGATCAAACAAATCCACATCCTCGTGGATATTAGTCAGGTTCATAACCTGCTGAGGCACAACGGGAACTTCCAAAGATTTTTATTTACAGCAAAGTATTCTATTTTTTTTTTTTTGTCTTTTTGCCTTTATGTAGAGCCGCACCTGCGGCATATGGAGGTTCCCAGGCTAGGGGTCTAACAGGAGCTGTAGCTGCCGGCCTTCGCCACAGCCACAGCAACGTGGGATCCGAGCCGCGTCTGCAACCTACACCACAGCTCACGGCAACGCCAGATCCTTAACCCACTGAACTAGGTCAGGGATTGAACCCGCAACCTCATGGTTCCTAGTCGGATTCGTTAACCACTGAGCCACGACGAGAACTCCAAAGTATTCTATTTTTGACCAAAGCTTTTCCTGTACTGGAGGAGATTAACAATCTGGCATCTTGAACACAATGCACCCTTAATTTCTTCATCAGTTATTAGCAATGCAATACCTTAATGGCCTTGGGAAAAAAAACATGTATTCAATATGATGGTAACTGCCAAAAGTTTATAAAATACATATATCCACAGTCCCAGGAATATACATCAAAATTTATCCAACAGATATACTTGTAATATGCATGAGATAAGGGAGTTCCTGTCGTGGCTCAGTGGTTACGAATCTGACTAGGAACCATGAGGTTTTGGGTTCGATCCCTGGCCTCGCTCAGTGGGTTAAGGATCCGGCGTTGCCGTGAGCTGTGGTGTAGGTTGCAGATGCGGTTCGGATCCCGCGTTGCTGTGGCTGTGGCAAAGGCCGGCAGCTACAGCTCCTGTTAGACTCCTAGCCTGGGAACCTCCATATGCCACGAGTGCGGCCCTAGGAAAGACCAAAAAAAAAAAAAAAAATGCATGAGATAACACATGAATCTGCCATTGATGCAAGTTAATAGATCTGGCTAAATCTCTAATTATTTCAAAGCGATAATGAGTTAACGACCTTGGATGGATAGTCAATATAGGCCTTACTTTATTTACTTTTTTTTTTTGTCCTTTTGCCCTTTTTAGGGCCGCACTCACAGCATACGGAGGTTCCCAGGCTAGGGGTCTAACAGGAGCTGTAGCCGCCGGTCTATGCCACAGCCACAGCAACGCGGGATCCGAGCCGCGTCTGCAATCTACACCACAGCTCATGCCAACACCGAATCCTTAACCCACTGAGCGAGGCCAGGGATCGAACCCACAACCTCATGGTTCCTAGTTGGATTCGTTAACCACTGTGCCACGACGGGAACTCCTAGGCCTTACTTTAAATAGTAAATTAACTCAAAGTTCAGAAGCTATAAAAGGAAATATTGATAAATTTCACAATAAAAAAAAATCTACGAGACAGTTGCCACTGTGGCACCAGTGGGTTATGAATCCAAATATAGTGGCTCCGTTGCTGCAGATATGTGAATTCAATCCCCAGCTCATCACAGTGGATTAAAGGATCCATTATTGCCATAGCTGCAGCTCAGATCCAAGCCCTGGCCCAGAAACTTCCATATACCAGGGGCGCAACCATAAAAAAAAAAAAAAAAAGGTTCTATGGCAAACAAAACAAAAACTACACAAAGCAAGCAAATTAAAACACAAATGACAAACTCTAAAAGGATTATTTGTAATTTCTATTACTACGAAGAGCCAATCACCCACATATAAAGAACACCTAGAAATTAGTAATTTAAAAAAAGACTAACTGCTCAACAGAAAAATCAACATACTATAAAAAGAGAGTTGACATAAAAAGAAATACAAGTGTCTCAAACATATAAAGAGATGTTCAAACTCATTCATAAGAGAAATGCAAATAAAAGTACACTGAAATACCATTTTCCACTAGAAGACTGGCAGAAGTTCAGAAATCTGGTAACATACTTGGCTGGTAAGGTTTGGAAAAACAAGCGATCATGCTGCTAGGGAGAAATGTGAATCTGTATAACCTATATGGGAGGAAATTGGCAATAATTATCAAAATCAAAAATACAACTGGATGAGTTCCCATTGTGGCTCAGTGATTAACAAACCTTGAGTTTGCAGGTTCGATCCCTGGCCTTGCTCAGTAGGTTAAGGATCCGCGGTTGCCGTGAGCTGTGGTGCAGGTTGCAGATGCAGCTAGGATCCCACATTGCTGTGGCTGTGGCGTAGGCGGGCGCCGACAGCTCCAATTAGACCCCTCGCCTGGGAACCTCCATATGCCATGAGTACGTCCCTAGAAAAGGCAAAAAGACAAAAAAAAAAAAAAATTGCAACTGGAAATGAATCCAACTAGGAACCATGAGGTTGCGGGTTCGATCCCTGGCATCGCTCAGTGGGTTAACGATCCGGCATTGCCATGAGCTGTGGTGCAGGTTGCAGACGTGGCTCGGATCCCGCGTTGCTGTTGCTGTGGCGTAGGCCAGCAGCAACAGCTCTGATTAGAGCGCCACCCTGGGAACCTCCATATGCTGCAAATGTGGCCCTAAAAAAAAAAAAGACAGAAAAAAAATGCAGTTGGCGGAGTTCCCGTCATGGCTCAGCGGAAACGAATCCGACTAGGAACCATGAAGTTGCGGGTTCGATCCCTGGCCTCGCTCAGTGGGTTAAGGATCCGGCGTTGCCGCAAGCTGTGGTGTAGGTTACAGAAGCAACTCAGATCCCATGTTGCTGTGGCTGTGGTGTAGGCCGGCAGCTACAGCTCCGATTAGACCCCTAGCCTGGGAACCTCCACATGCCCCGGGTGCGGCCCTAAAAAACGACAAAAGGCAAGAAAAAAAAAATGCAACTGGCATAACACTGTAAATCAACTATAATAAAGTTGTTTTTTTTTTTTTTTAAGTTATATACCCTTTAAAACAATAAGTATTGGAGAGGGTGTGGAGAAAAGGGAATCCTATTACACTGTTGTTGAGAATGTAAACTGGTGCAACCACTGTGTCAAACAGTATGGCGATGCCTCAGAACTACCATTATATCCAGCAATCCCACTCCTGGGCATCTATCCAGAGAAAACCATGACTCAAAAAGATACATGTACTTCAATGTTCACTGCAGTACTATATACACTAGCCAAGACATGGAAACAACCTAAATGTCCATCCACAGAGGAGTGGATAAAGAAGATGTGGTACATATACATAACGGAGTATTACTCAGCCATTTAAAGGAAAGAAAAAACAGCACTTGCAGCAACATGGATGGACCTAGAAATTATCATGCTAAGTGAAGTCAGTCAGACAGGGAGACACCAACACCATATGCTATCACTTAACATGTGGAATCTAAAAAAATGACACTATGAACTTCTTTGCAGAACAGATAATGACTCACAGACTTTGAAAAACTTATGGTTTCCAAATGAGACAAGTTGGGGGGGTGGGGGGATGCGCTAGGGGTTTGGGATGGAAATACTATAAAATTTGGTTGTGATGATCGCTGTATAACTATAAATGTAATAAAATTCATTGAGGAAAAAAACGTTATATACCCTTTAAACTAGGAACCCTACTCTTGGAAACTTACCCTATGGATACTCTTGCAAAGGTATGAAATAACATACGTACAAAGTTACCTCATCTCAGAACTGTTTGTAAAAGCAAAAAGTCAACAACAACCCAAACACCAAAAAAAGGGGGAGTGGTTAAATAAACAACATTACATCCATAAAACTGACTAGCACAGGGCTGTAAAAACAAATGAGGAGATCCACTTTTGCCTGGGGCTAGAGATGAGAGTGAGCAGTGACTGCAGATGAGCAGGAGGTAACTTTTTAGGTGCGATAAAAATGTTCTAGAATTGGATTGTGGTGATGAAAGTATGACCCTATACATTTATTTTAAAATACTAGCTTTTACACTTAAAATGGCTTCATTTTTGATATAAAAATTGTACCTCAATAAAACTGTTAAAAGAACACACAAATGAGAGCATTCTCTATGCACCGGTATAGAAACATCTCCTAGATGTGCTAAGTGACAAAACTGAAAAGTATAGAATAGTATGCATGACTTAAAAAAATGCAAGGTAGGAGTTCCCTGGTGGCTCAGCAGGTTAAGGATCCAGTGTTGTCACTGCTGTGGCTCGGGTTGCTGCTGTGAGGCAGGTTCAATCCCTGGCCCCAGAACTTCTGCACGCCATGGGCATAGCCAAAAATAAAATAAAATAAAAATTGAAGGTAAAAAAGAGAAGAATAAGAAAGCAAATTTGTGTTTGCTTTTCCATGCGTAAGTAACACTGGAATGATACACAAGACATAGTGGTTATCTGTGCAGAAAGGAGAAATTCAAAAAATGGAGGGGAAAGGTGGGATGAAAGGTTTTTTTTTTTTTACTTACTTTATGTATTTTTAAAAACTTTTCAGCCACGTAAGTGTTTTAACTATTTGAAAAATTAAATTAAAAAACAGATATCTGGACTTCAACAATATGGATATATCCTCTAATATAAGTTGTATGCTTCTGCATTTCATTACATATTATATATGATATAATTTTACAATCATCCTGATTGTCCCCAAGAGTCTACTTTTGTGAAGTGTTACATATGCCTACAGAAACCTTGCATCCTGAATATTCTGGGAACAGCTCCAGTTTCAAACATTCACTTCCAATGCTGTTGATTTATATATCAATACAGGCTCTTGAAAATTCCAAATTTTCCAGGTTATATCTATAGCGTGGATATAAGACACAAAAGATCCTTTTTTTTAAAATCACATGACCCAGTTTGAGATTGAGGAAGCAGATTCACCAAGGACACTGATAAAATTTGAAATGTTGACTTTTTAAATTTACACTGAGCAAGATAAATTTATATATACCTAATGTGCAGGTAACAGTAACAAAACAGATACAAAGTCATCCCAAAGTCTCTGCCAGGCAGACAAAATGGAAATGAGTCCTTGAGAATATATGGGAAGAAAAGTTGAAGTACAACTAAACGGTCAGGAAGAAAATTCCAAGGGAAGGCTGGAAGCTCCAGTGAAGACAAAGCCCTTCTAAGATTCCACAATACACTCTTCACATCTATATAGCTATACTATCCCCTCCCCAAAACTCTAGGGCAGCAAACCTAGGACCTACAAAGACCAGAGTTCCCACTCCACTTAAATCACTCACCACAAGCTAGGCATTATATCATCCTATTTAAGCTCATAACAACACTATGACATAGGTATGTTAGCTTCAGTATCTTAAGTACAGTAACTAAGAAACAACATCACACAATTAAATGTCAGAGTCAAGGCCAAAAATATGTACGAAATAACAAAGGATTTCCATTTTTCCTCCCTTAGACTTTTCTACATTTGAATTACTGATCACTAATAAATTTTTTAATGTGGAAAAGTTTTATATTTAATAAAATAGTACATGCTAATAAAAAATCAAACATCAGGAGTTCCCTTCGTGGCTCAGTGGTTAACGAATCCGACTAAGAACGACGAGGTTGCGGGTTCGATCCCTGGCCTCGCTCAGTGGGTTAGCGATCCGATGTTGCCATGAGCTATGGTGCAGGTTGCAGACGCGGCTCGGATCCCGCATTGCTGTGGCTGTGGCGAAGGCCGGCAGCTAGAGCTCCTGTTAGACCCCTAGCCTGAGAATCTCCATATGCCGTGGGTGCAGCTCTACATAAAGGCAAAAAGACCAAAAAAAAAAAAAAAACATCGTAACTGCACAAAGTATAAACAGTTTCTATACTTCCACCCTCTAGAAACAATCACTGTTAACAACTTGATACAGGTCCTTCCAGACCCTTCCCAAGAAACATTATGTGCCTACCCTAATAAAGCTGCTTTAAAGAGAAGAGAAAAAGACCATCATCTATACCCCTTACATTAAACCAGTAAGAATTAATTAAAAAAAATAAAAGGAGACAACTCAGTAACTCGTGAGGTAAAGCACCTAACTTATCTACAGTGCAAACATAAGCATAAGGAAAGCATTACCCCAACACAGGTAAGCCACCACACAGAATATTCTAAAAAGGCACATACACTGCAAAAACAAACAAGAGGAAAGATGAGAGGAAAAGAGAAACAAATAAAGTCCAGCAACCCCTGTATCTACTCAAGAACTGATCTTAATATCTTTTTCCATGGTATCTAGGCATTAAGCAAAATCACACATATGAAAAACTTTTAGGAAAAGATTACTTCTTTCTTCTCCACTAGAAAAGTGCCTAGTCTGGCATATTTGAACCACATAATCTGCAAGTTTGACTTTATGTTATAATTTCAATACACAAGCCTGAAAAACATCTTTAAACAGTTATTAACTGATGGAGGGGGTATTGACTGATTAACTGCAGATATCACAATCACAACTTTTTTTTTGACTTGTACAGAAATCCTTTAATTTTATTTTCACACATTAAAAAATGAAACACACTATACAAATGGCTTTTCACAGCAGATTACACACACGGCCGGCATTCAGGCTTGCTCTCCAAGTGCTGCCGACGTCCTGGGGCCGCCAGAGCTAGCGGCCGTGACCCCATGGCCGCACAATCACAACTTTTAAGCGATACATCTGCCTTCTAATGACACGCAATATTTTCAAAATCCAGGAAAACGTCTGAAATTCTTAAAAGCAATATATAAATAAGAACTATTTACTGCCATCTAGCAACCATCCGGTGACTTGGAAAATTTATACTGGACTTTTAATTTTTTTTCTTTTTACGGCCTCACCTGAGGCATATGGAAGTTCCCAGGCTGGGCATCAAATCAGAGCTGCAGCTGCCAGCCTACACCACAGCCACAGCAACACTAGATCCAAGCCAGATCCTTAACCTGAGCGAGACCCAGGTTTGAACTATCATCCTCATGGATACTGTGTCAGGTTCTTAACCTGTTAAGCCACAAGAGGAACCCCTGGACCTTTAAATCTTAACCTTAAAAACTCATAAAAGTATAAATTAAGTTTTAAAACATATGGTAAAATAATGCTTCTTTTCTTTAGTTAGTGATAGAATATAGGGAGAATAATCATATGCCAACCAGTGGCATCTTTTAAAAATACCCCCCGATTTTTTAAAAAATGTAAGTATTTTACATCAAAAAATTTAAAAGGAAAAAGCAGAGTAATCTCTAAAAATCAAAAGTAGGAGTTCCCTTCATGCCGCAGAGGAAACGAATCTGACTAGGAACCATGAGGTTGCGGGTTTGATACCTGGCCTCGCTCATGAGCTGGGGATCCAGCATTGCCATGAGCTGTGGTGTAGGTTGCATACACAGCTCAGATCCCGCGTTGCTGTGGCTGTGGCGAAGGCCGGCAGCTGTAGCTCCAATTAGACCCCTAGCTTGGGAACCTCCACATGCCACGGGTACGGCCCTAAAACCACAAAAGACAAAAAAAGAAAAAAAAAATCAAAAGTAAACCGAAGTAAATGACCTGTTTATCACGTTGGTAGGATGAGCACATAGACACAATTATTTCGAGCCAAATTAAAGTAAGTATTCTGTTCTTTTATCCCTAGTGGAACATAGCTGAAGGACAAAAAGAAACACAAAGCAATTTTAAACTGCATTAATCAGTTTTTTGTTTTTTTTTTTTTGTCTTTAGTCATTTTAGGGCCGCACCCACAGCATGTGGAGGTTCCCAGGCTAGGGGTCTCATCAGAGCCACAGCTGCCGGCCTACACCACAGCCACAGCAACGCAGGATCCAAGCCGTGTCTGCAACCAACACCACAGCTCACGGCAACGCCAGATCTTTAACCCACTGAGCAAGTCACGGGATCGAACCCGCAATCTCACGGTTCCTAGTTGGATTCATTTCCTCTGAGCCACGATGGAACTACCGCATTAATTAGTCTTATTATGACTAATAAGACTGGTATTATTTCAAAGTATATATAAGTAATATATGCTAATATTGTCAGGAATATTTTTAACATAAAATATTTTTGGCATAAAATATACAAATATAACATAAATCCAAACTCTAAATTTTCATGGGAATTGGAAATATTATAAAGTCATCGTTTACTTTTCTCTTTAAAAATTAACAAGCAAGCAATTCCTACTGTGGCTCAGTGGGTTAAGAACCTGATTAGTATCCATAAGAACTCAGGTTCAATCCCTGGCCTCACTTGGTGGTTTAAGGATGGAGCATTGCCGCAAGCTGCAGTGTAGGTCGCACATGTGGCCTGGATCCCTTGTTGCTGTGGTCCAGGCCAGCAGCTGCAGTTCTGATTCAACTCCTAGCCTAGGAACTTCCATATGCCATGGGTGTGGTCCCCCCAAAAAAAGACAAACAAAAACAAAAAGGATGCAATAAGCCAAACACAGAATGTGGGAAATTCTATAGGTTAAATGACATGGTTCCTTCATCAAATAAATGGCAGGAAAAGGGGAAGGCTTTACAGAATAAGAGACTGAGTCTGGAGTTCCCGGGTGGCCCATCAGTGAGGATCTGATGTTGTCACTGCTGTGGCTCGGAGTTAATGCTGTGGTGTGGGTTTACTCTCTGGCCTGGGAACTTCCCCATGCCACAGGCACAGCCAAAAAAAAAAAACCAAAAAACAAAAAACCTGGGCCTAAGAGACCTATCTTTGAACTGCAAAATGATATTTGGACCCTACTGTAAAATAATCCAACTGTAAAAAAGATTCCTGAGACATTATTATTCGTTGTGACAATAGCACTGTGCTTATGTTTTGGATAAAGATATTAGTAAAAGGATATTTGGAATTTGCTTCAAAATGCTACATGCTGGGGGAGATGAAGAAAGAGCAGAAATGAAACAAGAAAAGAATGGCAAAATGTGGAGAACTGCTAAAGCTTGGTGATAAGTATGTGAAAATTCACGGAACTTTATGTTTAAAAATTTCCATAATGAAGTTTTAAAGTTGTGAATCACCAGTATGTTTGTTACCCTCCAATGTATTCATCTCTAATCATGTGTTTTTACTACTTCGAGTTCCCAGATTTGAGTATCATTGAATTTTTCCAAAATTAAAAAAATATATAGGAGTTCCTTAGTAGCTTAGTGCGTTAAGGATCTGGAGTTGTCACTGCTGTGGCAGGGGTTTGATTCCTGGCCTGGGAAATTTTGCTGACGTGGGCACAGCCAAAAAGAATCAATCTCTCCCTCCCTTCCTCCCTCTCTCTCTCTCTCTCTATACATACATATAGATCGGTCTTTTGTCTTTTTAGGGCCGCACCCGGGGCATATGGAGGTTCCCAGGCTAGGGGTCTAATCAGAGCTACAGCTGCCAGCCTACACCATAACCACAGCAATGCAAGATCCTTAACCCACTGAGCGAGGCCAGGAATTGAAACCGCAAACTCATGGTTCCCGGTCAGATTGGTTTCCGCTGTGCCACGATGGGACCTCCCGCCCAAAAAATCTTTATCATGTTTCAAGTAATATATTTATATTAATTTAAAAACCAATAACCACATCACATTAAACGTACATATAAATTACTACCTGCATTATAAAAAGTCACTGTGCCTATCTACTAGACTGATCAAATATTTGCTTAGCAGATTGGTACTTAGATAACATACTGCTTCATTTTTATTTGAGATCTTCATTGTACTTAATCAGGACCCTATGTCTGTTTCATCAACACTTAATCAGAACTAATATGCAATCGGGACAATTTAAGTTATAACTGGAGGGGCGTGGAGATGGGGAACTAAACCACACTGTAATGCTTGCCATAAAAGCTGGTTTCAATCCATACAGACAGGCATTTCATTCATTAAAAACTGCAGTCTTACAAGTCTCTCATGTACTTTCTAGAGCCACCTTAAAGTCTGAACCTAATCCAAGCTCATATACATAGGAAGCTTACGGTGTTTTTCTAGGAGATAAACTGTATTTTTAAAATCACCTAAAAGTTTAATACCCTAATAACAACAAATGCTGAGAGTTCAACCTTGTCAAAAATTAATACAACAATAATACCCCAAGGAGTTATTTATTTATACAAAAAAAAAAAGTTTTTTGCTGATCACTATTTAAATCTTGCCATTGGAGGGGATATGAATCCTGGTGCTGGCTTAGAAGTAGAGCAGTTCACTGGGATATAATGGAAGGGAACACTGGACTATGAGTCAAGAGATCCACGTGAGGAGGCTGGTCTGTACCAGTCTGAACTCATAATTCTCATCCACGGGTGGTAGCTACCTAAAGCACTACTTTGCAAAGGATTCTTAGGCTTCTTTTAGGATGGAAAGGAAGTCTTTACAGCCCCTAACAGTTCTTAAATGTCTGAAACAAAGTATCTGGGAGCAAAAAAAGTCTGTAGGCTTTACTGGGCAACTTTTTACTATCCAAGAAAGAATTTAAATATTTAGTCCTGTTATTTCATTTTCATTTTTTTAAGGTATATGGAAGTTCCCAGGCCAGGGATCAAACCCACACCACAGCAGCAACTCAAACCTCTAAGCAGTGATAACATAGGATCATAGTCCTGCTGTACTACAAGGGAACTCCTTTAGTCCTGTTCTTAAATATCCAAATGAATGGCTGAAACGCTGTCCACCTCCCCCTCCATTATTCCACTCCAGCTCCTCCATAAAAAAAGTCCTTAAGAGGATTTCTTCCCTGTGCTTTTTCACTCAATCTAGCAACTAGTATGTGGTATAGCTGTTAAGAAGACAAACTCTGGAGGTGGACTAAGTTCCAAATCCATGCTTTACTATTTTCTCTGAGGCTCACATTCCTTGCCTATAAATAAGAACTATAAAAGTATCTCAGAGTGTTGGCATGAAAATTAAATATCTCTGCTTAGAAGACATAACATATAAAGTACTCAATAAATATTTGGCTGTGATTTTTTTTATTATTACTACAGTTTGTTCTACACTGAAGATGCCTTGCAGGAGAAAGAAAGGATAGCCACAATATATTTTAAATAAGTACTATATTTCAGTGATAGATGTTCTTCATCCTTCAATTCATATCCTTATATTAAATATTTTTAAAGGCAAACTAATCTCTAGGGCTATAAGTTGTTTATTTATCAGTTTCACTTGTGATATTTTCTTAAATATGTATAGTCCACCACCACCTAGAGTATACTGTGGTCTCCAAGATTTTGTTTCAATTTAAATATAAATACTTTACATCTAAAGAAATAAACCCTAAAATTTAAAATAAAACCAGAAGTTTTATAATTTTAAATCACTAAAATGTTAGATTTCCCTTTTAAAAGTACCCCCCAAAAGGACCCAAATGTAAAAGTTACACATCAACAATCAAGTCAAATAATTTATTATCTAAGTCAAATGTGATAAAAGTAGGCTACATATATGAAGTTTAGTATCCTATTGTAATTTTAACAACACAAAAGGTACCTGACATAATAGATAATGTTTATGGAATATTTAGATGTATTTTAACAAGAGTATTTTTTAAAAAAAAACTTTTCTAATGAGTGGAAAAACTATTTTTAAATACAAAATATCAAAGAAAAACTCCTAAAAATACACAGGAAGCTAAACGAAAAAAAAATTTATTCTTTGTATGCAAATCAAGAAAATGCCAGAATTCAGAAGTTCCCATTATGGCTCACTGATAACAAGCCTAACTGTATCCATGAGGATGTAGGTTCGATCCCTGGCCTCGCTCGGTGGGTTAAAGGATCTGGCATTGCTGCGAGCTATGGTGTAGGTCACAGGCGGCTTGGATCCTGTGTTGCTGTGGCTGTGATGCAGGCCAGCAGCTATAGCTCTGATTTAACCCCTCGTCTGGGAACTTCCATATACTACAGGTGTGGCCCCCCTAAAAAAAAGAGAAAAGAAAAAGGAAAGAAAGAAAGAAATGCCAGAACTCAAGAAAAGTATGGAGTTATTAAAATAATGACAGCAAGACCTTATTCAAACAAGAACTTAATTACACTCTAAGCATCATAAAACAACTCTAAGAAACAGCATGGGGAGAGCCCAGGCACACAGGGAGGAAGTGCCTCCAAACCTGAGCTGCACGAAGAGTCACTAGCCACAGGTACACCTGAAACGTGGCTACTACAGAAGAACTGAAGTTTGCATTTTATTTAACTTTAATTTTAACTTAAAAACTAATACTCAGTTTGGTTATTAGAAAACTTTTACATATGTTTAGAACAACCTATATATGTAAATCTACTTTTCCAACTGTAAATTTTATGAACTCTAAATACAAATCAAGTTATCTCCAGTGAAAATTTAGCCCAAATTAAGATTATTGTCAGTGTAAAATAAACACCAGATTTCAAAGACACAGTGTGAATTTGACGCCTAGCCTGGGAACTTCCATATGTCACAGGTGTGGCACTAAAACAAAAAATAAAATAAGTTGAGCATCAGAGAGGCTTAGGTCATTCACCCAAGATAAGTAATGGTGCCAGAATTAGAACTCTGATTTAAAAGTTTGTATTTTTAACCATAATGGCTCTATATTCCCCACCCTAAATTTATATCCCTGAATTTTATATTATTAAAGACACTGCCCCAAAACAGACATTTTCCAGTGGAAAATTCCCCTTTTTATTAACCACTATGGGGGGGGGGGTTCCTACCGTGGCTCAGCGGAAACAAATCTGACTAGTATCCATGAGGACACAGGTTCAATCCCTGGCCTCGCTCAGAGGGTTAAGGATCCATTGTTGCCATGAGCTGTGGTGTAGGTTGCAGACGCAACTCAAATCTGCGGTTGCTGTGGCTGTGGTATAGGCCAGCGTCCACAGCTCTGATTTAACCCCTAGCCCGGGAACCTCCATATGCCTGGGTGCAATCCTAAAAAGCAAAATAAATAAATAAATTGATTAATTAATTTAGCTTCCAATAATTAATTTTATCATAATTCAATGCACACTGACCATAAGCACATGTTCTAAACTATTAGCGTGGTAACTTCAAGATAGTAGTACAAGTGGCCTCCCCTCTCCTCTACAATACATTACATTTAATTTTTTGGCACTTATAAACTGAACATGGTAATAAGTATTTTGCATATACCATCTTATTTATTTCATAACAAAACAAAGTAAATTTTATTCTCCTTTCTCATATGGTGAAAACAAGGCTCAAAGAATAAAATGCCTAAGGTCTTGCAACTAGTTAAGGGGTAGAGCAGGGTTTAAACCTAACAACTTCATTCCACTATTTCTCTATCATAAGGTGATGAGGCAAACACATCCTGAAGCGCATGTTCTTTTGTTTCTAATACACCCACGATAAAGTCTGACAATGAAGAGCAGTGCTTGAATTAAAGAGATAAAAAATGATATATTTAATTTTTTTTTTTTCCTAGAGCCACACCCCTGTGGCATTTGGAAGTTCCAAGGCTAGGGTTGAATTAGAGCTGCAGCTGCTGGCCTAATGCCACAGCCACAGCAATGCAGGATCCGAGGCACAGCTGTGACCTACACCACAGCCCACAGCAACAACAGATACTTAACCCACCGAGCTAGGCCAGGGATTGAAGCTGCACCCTCATGGATTCTAGTCGGGTTTGTTACCTCTGGGCCACAATGGGAACTCCCATGATACTTAATTTTTAAAAAGTTAGATAATTTGAGGACAGAAACACATGTACTATCAAACTCAAATCATTCATATATCTATATTCTAAAAAACACTAGACAAAATATTTAAGTAATACAAACATTGAGAGCATAAATTGACAACTCAAGGCAGACAGAACTCTGTGAAACATATTTTGTACTGACACACACATGCAAATAAATAGTTGTCCAGTATTTACCACATGCATTAGAATATTATGGGTGCGGATTTGGATTAAGATGGCGGAATAGAAGGACTGGAGCTCAACTTCTCTCCCGAAAAACAGCAAAACTACAAACAAATGCCGAGCAGCCTTCAACCAAGTGGACTCTAAACTTCCAAAAAAGATATTCTACTCCAGAAGACAAAGAGGAGACCATATCAAGAGGTAGGAGGGGCGATTACGCAATAGAAGCAACCCCATACCTCCTGGGTGGGAAGCCCCACAGACTGGAAAGTAACTGCATCACAGAGACTTAGCTACAGGACTGAGAGTTCTGAGCCCCATGTCAAAACCCCACGCCTGGGGATCGGGCACAGGGAGAAAGAGCACCCGGAGCATCTGGCATTGAAGGCCAGTGGGGCTTGTGTGCAGGAGCTCCACAGGACTGGGGGAAACAGAGACCCCATCCTTGAAAGGCACACACAGACTTTCACGTGCACTGGGTCCCAGGGCAAAGCAGTCTCCA
>PVHT021183726.1:32632156-32653483 GCA_004024745.2 Catagonus wagneri
TTATCATTCGAAGTGGAACCAGTCAGACAATTAGACAGCAACACCCAATGCTACCGCTTACATGTGGAAACTAAAGAGACACAATGAACTTCTTTGAAGAACAGACAATGACTCACAGATTTTAGAAAACCTTGGTTTTTCAAATAAGACAATCTGGGGGGTGGGGGGATGCACTGTGGGTTTGGGACACAAAATCTATCGTATTGACTTATGATCTTTGTACACCTATAACTGAAATAAAATTCATTGTTAATATGAAAAAAAAAAAGAATATTATGGGTGCACTGCTAGAATATATAGAGGACAGTGATAAGACAACAAGGGAGAAAACACTATCCAAAAGTCAGAAGATCCTGTCATGCTACCATGGACCAAGGACCAAATCACTGGTTACAACTCAATCTTTGGACATATTCTAACTTAAACCATATTCAAACAGCAGTTATGTGGGCAAAGAAATATATGATAATGCAATGTAGGACAAAAAAAAATTTTTTTTCCAACCACAGAATTGAGAGAATTTCGATCAACTTACTTGAAACAGGTTTGTTTGTTTGTTTTCTTTTGCCTTATCTAGGGTCACACCCACTGCATGTGGTCGTTCCCAAGCTAGGGGTCTAAAAGGAGCTGTAGCTGTTGGCCTTTGCCACAGCCACAGCCACAGCAACGCGGGATCCGAGCCGCGTCTGCAACCTACACCACAGCTCATGGCAACGTCGGATCCTTAACCTACTGAGCAAGGCCCACAACCTCGTGGTTCCTAGTAGGATTCGTTAGCCACTGGGCTACGACGAGAACTCCAACTTGAAATAGGTTTGTAATAAGACAGAATTAGTGGAACTTTCTTTCCATTTATTTTATCTATAAGCTAATGTAGTGAATGTTCATACAGAAATGTTTTGCTAAATTTATTCTAGAACATAGCTCAAATTTTAACCTGGAGAGAGAAATAAAAAGACATATATCACTAAAATTCCCTCTGGCAAGGGTTTTCTTATAGCCATGTCTACTATCTACTACTTCACTCTGTGAATCCTGCCTCACAGCACTAGTTTTGAGAGTTTGAAAGACTCAAAGAAAAATTAGGAAATGACAACAGTAAAAATAGCAATTCTGCAAGTTTTATTTCAAAAAAGAATACCAAATTGGCACATACAAAACAATTAGTCATAAGCAATTGAAATTTAAAACTGCAATTACTCAAGGCCCCTCCCTAAATTATTGTCATAGCTGTTCTTTTAAAAATTATAGTAAGCAGAAAAGCCTGCTGCTTAAAAAATGTGTTGGGTGGAGTTCCCCTTGTGGCTGAATGGTAACAACCTGGCTAGTATCCATGAGGATGTAGGTTCGATCCCTGACCCCGCTCAGTGGGTTAAGGATCTGGCACTGCTGTGAGCTGCAGTGTAGGCTGCAGAAGCAGCTCGGAAATCTGGTGTGGCTGTGGCTGTGCTGTAGACCAGCAGCTGAAGATCCAATCTGACCCCTAACCTGGGAACTTCCATATGTTGAGTGTGGCCCAAAAAAATAAAAAGAGTACTATGGGGAGTTCCCACTGTGGCTCAGCGAGTTAAGGACTTGATGGTGTCTCTCTGAAGAGACAAAATTTCGATCCCTGGCCTTGTTCAGTGGGTTAAGGATCCAGTGTTGCCATAGCTGCGGGCTAGGTCGCAGATGCAGCTGGGATCCAATGTGACTGTGGCGCAGTTGTAGCTCTGATTCAACCCCTGGCCCGGGAACTTTCATATGCAGATGTGACTATTACAAAAAAAAAAAAGTATCTTTGGAACTAAAAACAGATTCAAACCAAATTAGAGTTAAGCACTCTATGTTTTTCAACACCATGCTATAAATTACAGTTGAATAAAAAGTAAACAACAACAAAGAAGCCTCACTCTCTGGAAAGCATTTGAGTCACTGACATCTTACTCTGCTTTCAGAGGCCAAGCTTAACTCAGGTATTCAGACTGGAGTTTACTAAGGCCATTCACTGGTTACCCTGGAGACTACCTATCCCCAAGTACCTATCTAACAGATCAACCAGAAAGCATCAGTTGATATTTCTGAGTATATTCTATGCATAATCTGTCTTCATTGGCATGTAATTTCCATTTTCATAAAAGTCCTTTATAGTAAACAGTAAACATTAACTCATTTTACAGAAAAGCCTAAAAGGTTAGATGATTCTGCTGATTTAAAACAGTCTGTGGTAGGCAGCATAACGGCCTCCCCAGAGATGTCTGTATCTTAATCCTCAGAATCTGTGAAAATATTGTTAAACAGCAAGGGGGAAGATTATCCTGGATTATTTGGATGGAATGAAATCACAAGGGTCCTAACATAAGTGAAAGAGAGAAGCAGAAGAGGTAGCGTCAAAGCCAGCGAGATCTGAAGATATTAAACTGCTGACTTTGAAGATGGAAGAGAGCAATGGAACACGTACAGCCTCTAGAGGCTGGAAAGGGCAAAGAACATTTTCCTCTACAGCCCACAGAAGGAATTCAGTTCACTGAGACTCACTTCACACTTCTGACATTCAAAACTGTAAAACAGTAAGTTCATGTTGTTTTAAGCTACTAAATTTGTAGCAACTTGTTACAGCAGCATTATGAAACAAATACATACCTTAAATTTGTTACCATTCTGCTATACAGTTTTGTGAAGAACATAGGTAGCAGGTAATAAAATTTAGCAATTATATGCTTAGAAAAACCTCTGTCCTATTTGATGCCTCAAAATTCAACTTGTATACATAATAGTTTCTTGACTCCTAAAAAAATTACATAGGAATTAATCCTGAACTTTAAAATATTTTTTAAAAATATGATAGCAAGTTAGGGACTAACAGAATCAACTCTCAATAAGCAAACAGAGAATGTTCAGTCAAGTAAACTTGTAACTTGACCCAGATTACAAACACTTTTTTAGTCTACATAATCTTCCGAGTTATTTTTTGGCAGAATAGTTAAGGTCTAAATCCACAGGTCCAAATGATCTTTTTTTTTTTTTTGTCTTTTTAGGGCCGCACCCACGGCGTATGGAGGTTCCCAGGCTAGGGGTCTAATTGGAGCTGCCGCTGCCAGTCTACGCCACAGCCACAGCAACACAGGATCCAAGCCGTGTCTGTGAGCTACACCACAGTTCACGGCAATGCCAAATCCTTAACCCACTGAGCATGCCAGGGATCGAACCCGCAACCTCATGGTTCCTAGTCAGATTCATTTCTGCTGCTCCATGATGGGAACTCCCCAAATGATCTTTGAAGGTCTTTTCTGGCTCTATGATCCATAGTCTTTCAATTCATATGTGCGGAAATATAAACTAATGATTCCTTTTTTTTTTCCTCCTACTTTAAAATATCTTCAAAGTCTTGTGCTGTTTTCCTCTAATTTTTCTTTTTTTGGCCACACCCATAGCACGCAGAAGTTCCTGGGACAGGGATGGAACACCTGTACCACAGCAGAAACCCAAGTCACAGCAGTGACAAAGCTGGATCCCTAAAGTGTTGAGCTACCAGGGAACTCCTATTTTCCTCTAATTTACAATACTAACTTTCAAGCTAGTAAAGTTTCTCCCAGAAAAACTAAGTCCACTAGTTCGTTTTAATATATTCTCATAATAATTTCTATTTTTAAGAAAATAGGACAATTTTCCCCAAAATATTTAATTCCACGATGCAAATAAATTCTAGCTTTAGGAGTTCCCATCATGGCTCAGTGGTTAATGAATCCGACTAGGAACCATGAGGTTGTGGGTTCGTTCCCTGGCCTCTCTCAGTGGGTTAAGGATCCAGCATTGCTGTGAGCTGTGGTGTAGGTCGCAGATGCAGCTCAGATCCTGCATTGCTGTGGCTCTGGTGTAGGCCGGCAGCTGCAGCTCTGATTAGACCCCTAGCCTGGGAACCTCCATATGCCTCCGGTGTGGCCCTAGAAAAGACCAAAAAAAAACAAAAATCTAGCTTTAAAACTGTTTCTTTTTTTAAAAGCCCCACCTGAGGCATACAGAAGTTCCAGGGCTATGGGTCAAATCTGAGCTGCAGCTGCCAGCCTATGCCACAGCCACAACAATGCTGGATGTTTAACCCACGGAGGGAGGCCAGGGATCGAACCTGCTTCCTCACAGACACTATGTCAGATTTTTAACCTGCTGAGCTGTGATGGGAACTCCTAAAACTGCTCCATTTTTTTTTTTTTTTTTTTTTGGTCTTTTTGCCTTATCTAGGGCCGCACCCATGGCATATGGAGGTTCCCAGGCTAGGGGTCTAACAGGAGCTGTAGCTGCCGGCCTACGCCACAGCAACGTGGGATCCAAGCCACGTCTGCAACCTACACCATGGCTCACGGCAACACCAGATTCTTAACCCACAGAGTAAGGCCAAGGATCGAACCCGCAACCTCATGGTTTCTAGTCATATTCATTAACCAGTGAACCACGACGGGAACTCCCTAAAACTGCCCCTTTCAATAAAAGTAGGTATGGAGATCCCTTCATGGCTCAGCGGAAACAAATCTGACTAGCACCCATGAGGATGCAGGTTCAATCCAAGCCTTGCTCAGCAGGTTAAGGATTCAGCGTTGCCATAAGCTATGGTGTAGGTTGCAGACATGGCTTGGATCTGGCGTTGCTGTGGCTGTGGTGTAGGCCCGCAGTTACAGCTCCGACCTGACCCCTAGCCTGGGAACCTCCATATGCCACGGGTGTGGCCCTGGAAAAACGACAGATAGATAGATAGATAGATAGATAGATAGACAGACAGACAGACAGACAGACAGTAGATAAATGGTTTCTAAATTATACTCACTATTCCAAAAATCCATCAAAAGGTTACTAAATGGCAACAACTTTATTACTCACTTAATAACTAGCAGACATGGTTCAGTTTACTAACAGAAGAAGAGATTTCTACCACCAGTTTAATGTGTGCCTGTGGGAAAATCACTCATCTTTGCATCTGCTTCTTCAACCATAAAAAAGGGAAAATGCCGCTGACATAACTAATGATTATGAAACTTTAAAGACAATGTGCCACTTAAAAACCTAACTATAGTGCTAAAAACAGTCCTTTATAAAACACATATTCTGACTCTAAGCATCTGCTAGGGTCACTGCCTACAGTGGTCAGTCCCAAATTAACATTTCTAATAAACGCTACTAGGGATCCCAATAACAGCATTAGCTTCTTTAGAAGCAGTCATATAGCACTGGCTGTTCTCGCACTACGTCCCACAGCTTACCTTTCAAAAGCAATCTCATGCAATCAGATTTCATTAACAGTAGCTGTAATAATAATCTATAGGGTTATGAGAGACTACTGTAAATGTTACAGATGACTGGGACTATTCACCAAATAGTACTAGATATTCAAATAAATTAATAATACTTACTGAATATCTACTGAACGTTAAAACACTGCTAAGTGAGGCCTCTACATATCTGCTATAACTTTAAGCTAAAGAAACATACTGGTGCCCTAAATAAATCCTTCGGTGGTAGAGAAAATAGCATACTGAATGCAAATAAAATCTTGCTAAAGGCATCAAAAAAGAATGACAGATTTGTTATATACTAATATAGAAAGATGTAAAAAAACAGTTAACAATATGTATAAGCCCATTTTTGCAAAACCAAACATACCAAAACATACTCTTTCATAAGTTTAAATGTGCAAGGAAAAAGGTATGGAAAAATATACTTCAAACTGTTAAATCAAGTTGCCGATAAGTGAGACTGGTGAAGGTAATGACTTTTACTATTCACTGTATACATTATATTTCTGTAATTTTTAATATTTACAGAAAACTGCATTGCTTTTATAATTAAAAAAAAAACTTCTTTAATATTGCTAGGAATAGAACTAGTTTAGAAAAATATTTCTCTGAGGTGGGGCAAAGCAAACCAGGCAACTTACTAAATGTCAAAAGCTCTCTGACACTAAACAACTTTTTATGTGTGTGTGTCTTTTTGCCTTAACTAGGGGCGCACCCGCGGCATATGGAGGTTCCCAGGCTAGGGGTCTAACAGGAACTGTAGCTGCCGGCCTTCGCCACAGCCACAACAACGCGGGATCCGAGCCGTGTCTGCAACCTACACCACAGCTCACGGCAACGCCGGATCCTTAACCCACTGAGTAAGGCCAGGGATCGAACCCACAACCTCACAGTTCTAGTTGAATTCGTTAACCACTGAGCCACGACGGGAACTCCACTAAAAAACTTTCTTTAAAAAATCACTAAACAACTTTCAACAAGGATATTCGGATTAAAAAAAAATGAAATGGGACCCTGCAAGAGATAAATTTACCAAGATAAAATTGAAAATATAAAAAGCTAGAGTTCCCGTGTGGCTCAGCAAAAACTAGCATCCATAAGCATGCAGGTTTGATCCCTGACCTCGCTCAGTGTGTTACGGATCTGGCGTTGCCATGAGCTGTGGTGTAGGCCGCAGACACGGCTTGGATCCTGCGTTACTGTGGCTGTGGTGTAGGCCGGCAGCTACAGCTCTGATTCTACCCCCTGGCCTGGGAACTTCCACATGCTGCAGGTACAGCGCTAATAGACAAAAAAAGAAAAAAGAAAATATAAAAGGCTAAATTTTTTTTTGTTTGTCTTTTAGGGCTGCACCCACAGCATACGGAGGTTCCCAGGCTAGGGGTTAAATCAGAGCTGTAGCCGCCAGCCTGTGCCACAGCCATGCCAGATCCAAGCCATGTCTGGGACCTACACCACAGCTCACAGCAACGCTGGAGCCTTAACCCACTGAGCGAGGCCAGGGATCAAACCTACATCCTCATGGATGTTAGTCAGATCTGTTTCCACTGAGCCACAGTGGGAACTCCCAAAAAACTAAATAAGCCAAGCTGCTTCGTGTTTAATTTTTTTTTAATTAAAGTATAGTTGATTTACAATGTTGTGCTAATTTCTGTTGTACAGCCAAGTGACCTAGTCACACATATACATACAGTCCCTTTCTTATATTATCTTCCATCATGGTCTACCCCAAGAGACTGGATACGGTTCCCTTTGGTATACAGGAGGACCTCATTCAAGATGCCTCAGTTAAACCTTGACAGCAATAGTAGCTCTTTGTCATTAAGCCTGTTCTGTTTTCCTTTTACTCCTCTTTGGAGTAGGACTCAGCCTTGGCAGGGTTCCAGCATTCATTTGCCCCACCCCCATAGCCTCAACCAAGTTACAGCAGCATCAGGGGACTAACTGCCACATCACAACAGTGATCTGATCATGAAAAGAAAAAAGAATTTTCCCTACATAAGCAAAGCTAGAGATAGATGCCTATTTAGAAAATTAATATCTCCAGTGGTTCACCTAATCAACAACCCTCTAGGCTTGAAATTAAGACTTACTTTTCCCTTGAAAGAATCCCATCTGGGCAAGCCAGCAGCAAATTAGAAGAGAGGACAAGTATTGTATTTACTAAGAGAAGCTTCTGCATCAGGAAGGGCTAGGATAAATAAAGGTTTGAAATGGGAGCAAAGAGTTCTTAGAATAAAGAAATCCAGTTTTCACCTTCCATTGAACATTCTGTTTTTAAGAATTTAATAAAGACAACAATAACAGACTTTAATCTTAATCACAAAATTGCAACTTCTTCCCCCAACTGTTGTATCAACCTTTAAGTCAAAAGAAACTCAAGAGCTCCTTGGTGGCTCAACAAGGATCCAGCATTGTCACTGCTGTGGCATGGGTTCTATCCCTGGCTTGGGAATTTTCACATGCCATGGGTACAGCCCCCCCAAAAAAAGGTGGGGGAGAGCTAAAAGAGCCTTGAGTCACTACATCACCCAGAAAACCTACTTAAATTCACAAGTTTGCACATTCTTTCCACAGAATAATAATAGCCACAATTTAGTGAGAACTTATTATGGAGGAGATCCTGTTTTTACAGTTAGTCACACTAACAGTCCCATGAATTAAGTACTACCACCATTCATCTTAGTCAAGGACACCAGCCTTCCTAGAAAGTTTAAGAAAACTGCCTACAACTTGGTAAGCAGGAGAGCCCAATCCAATCCCAAACAGTCTTTTTTTTTTTTTTTAATGGCCACACCCTTGGCATATTCAAGTTCCCAGGCTAGGAACTGAATCTGAGCCTCAGCTGCAACAATACTGGATCCTTTAATTCACTGAGCTGGGCCAGGGGTCGAACATTCACCTCCACAGTCACTCAAGCTGCTGAAGTTGGATTCTTAACCCACTCTGCCAGGGGAAACTTAATCCCAAGCAGTCCTGATGAGGAAATCCTCACTCTACCCATTTATAAAAGAAGTGACAGACTTTTACCAGAATAATTCTGCACTGACTGCTCAGAACAATACCAAGCATGACATAAAACATGTTAAATGTTATTTCATTTAGTATTTACACAGCCTTGGAAGGTAACTATTATTATTCCCATTTTGCAAAAACTGAAACTGATATTTACTTTCATTTCAAAAATAAAAAACTTTAAACTTAAGAGCCAAATAAAAGTAAAGAACACATAAAGACAGAACTGGAACAAGACCTCTCTCTTTCCAAGCCATATGCTCTTAATCACTAAGTTACACTGATTACTGTGCACTTTAACTAAACAAAGATGGTTTGTTTTTATAATCATTTGCAAGTATAACTTTTACTATCAGTACAAGGTAAGCCTTTCCTTTAAACGCTATTTGCGGGAGTTCCCTTCATGGGTCAGTGGTTAACGAACCCAACTAGGATCCATGAGGATATGGGTTCAAACCCTGGCCTCGCTCAGTAGGTTATGGATCCAGCACTGCCATGAGCTGTGGTGCAGGTCACAGACGTGGCTCAGATCCCATGTTGCTGTGGCTGTGGCCGGCAGCTGTAGTCCTGATTCGACCCTTAGTCTGGGAACTGCCATATGCCGCAGGTGCAGCCCTAAAAAGCAAAAAAAAAAAAAAAAAAAAAAGCTATTTACTCAGGAGTTCTCCTGTAGTGCAGCAGTTTAAATATCTGGCACTGTCACTGCAACAGCTTAGCATCGCTGCTATGGAGCAGGTTTGATGCCTGGTCCAGGAACTTTGAATAACATGGGCATGGCCAAAAAAAAATTTTTTAATTAAATACTGTTTGCTCTAAGCCTTGATAGTTTAAAATCGTCCTTTCTGCTATTAAAGAAAATGATAAAAAAAAAAATTACTGTGACTTTCAATGAAACTTATTAAACAGTTATCAATGAACATGCTCTCAAAGCAATTATGTCCTACAAACTTATGAAATTAGGAGATGGCAGGGAGTTCCTGATGTGGCACAGTGAGTCGAGGATATGGCATTTATCTCTGAGGCAGCACAGGTTCAATCCCCAGCCCAGTGCAATTAGTTAAACTATATGGGGTTGCTGCAGCTGTGGCAGAGGTGGCAGCTTCCAGCTCAGATTCAATCCCTGGCCTGGGAACTTCCATATGCTGTGGGTATAGTGCCCCTACCAAAAAATTAGATGGCAGCCTATTACTTTTCAAAACCTTGACACAGAACTTTAGATATCCTAGAGTTAAGTTACACTGCCAAAAATTCATCTATAAATTAGAAAAAAAAAATGGCTTAAATGAGAAAAGTCTACCTAAAGTATCCATCCCACTATTCCATATGTACACATATATGACATATATCTGACACATTTTAACAGTAAAAAACTACATGCCAAATTATTATTCTCTTAAATGATAGCTAAATTTATAACCTAAAAGTGGCAGATAAATTACATTCCATAAAGACTTTTTTCCTTCAAATAATGACCTAGAGAGTCAGCCTCTCGACCACCTGACTGCCAACACCAATGTCAAGCTGGAAAGACACATCAGGCAGAATACTGTAGAACTGTATACTTATTGCCAACTATCCTAAAGCTCAGTATATCTAATTACAGTTAAATATCCTCACAGCAAAACAAGTGCTGTTTTAAAACTTTCCTCTCTGTCTCTTTTATTTTGTCCCTTAACCCTATTAACCAGCCTAAAATATAAAGATGGGAGCTCCCTGGTGGCTCAGCAGGTTAAGGATCTGGTGTTGTCACTGCTGTGCTGCAAGTTCAATCCCTGGCCCAGGTACGTCTCCATGCCAAGGGCGAGGCCAAAAAAAGTATTTAAAAAAAAAAGACCATTAGCATAGTACATATGGTGCACATGAAGTTTGGTTTCTCTGTCCCTGTAAACTGACCCTAATAGATCCGTCCTTTCTGATAAACTGTTTATACCCCTTTCAAAACTGTTTTCTTTCTTTCCCTTTTTTCTTTTTAAATGGCTACACCCTTGGCATATGGAAGTTCCTGGGCCAGGGACTGAATCCAAGCCACAGCTGCAACCTATGCCCCAGCTGCAGCAATGCTGGATCCTTTAATCCACTGCATTGGGCCAGGGATTGAACCCATGCCTTCACAGGCACTAAAGATGCTGCAGTAAGGTTCCTAACCCACTGCACTACGGCCAGAACTCCTAAACTCATTTTTTCCTCCACAAACTTGAATGCTGTCTCCAATCTTAGTATGAAAACTATCAGAAGAGTTCCCGTCATGGCTCAGCAGAAACAAATCTGACTCGTATCCATGAGGACGCATGTCCGAGCCCCGGCCTTGCTCAGTGGGTTAAAGATCCAGTGTTGCCATGAGCTGAGGGGTAGGTCACACATGTGGCTCGGATCTGGCGCTGCTATGGCTGTGATGTAGGCTAGCATCTGCAGCTCCAATTAGACCCCTAGCCTGGGAACTTCCATATGCCGCAGGTGTGGTCCTATAAAAAAAGAAAAAGAAAAAGAAAACTATCAAATTTCTAGGAACACATTATCTTCCATGGAAAACTAGAATATCAAGATTTCCTGCACTTCTGAAAGAGCAAAAATGTAATAATTTTTTTTTTTTTTTTTGACTGAGCCAGTAGCCTGTGGAAGTTCCCAGACCAGAGACTGAACCCAAGCCACAGTGGTGACAATGCAGAATCCTTAAGCACTAGGCCACCAGGGAACTCCATGAAATGAAATTATTTTTATCACAAAAACTCTCTCAAAATTAAAGATACTGATTAGTAGTTTAAGAGAGAACAAATAAGAGAGAACAAATATACTATCTCATTTTGGTGTAAAGTAATTAACTGAAAATATTTCAGGAGTTCCTATTGTGGCTCAGCAGGTTAAGGACCCAACGCTGGCTCTGTGAGGATGTAGATTCCATCTCTGGCCTCGTTCAATGAGTTAAGGATCCGGTGTTGCTGCAAGCTGTGGCATAGGTCGCAGATGCAGCTTGGGTACAGTGTTGCTGTGGCACAGGCTGCAACTGCAGCTCTGATTTGACCCTTAGCCCATAGGCCACAGGTGCGGCTGTAAAAAGAAAAAAAAAAAAGACGAAAATATGTCAATCAGTTTAGGAACAAAAGCTCATTATTTATAGCTCATGTTTCATTAAATGTCATTAAAGGGGGTTCAACTGGAATAAATAAACAATGACACTTATTTTTTTAATATTTTCTTTTGTTTTCTACATTCCGATCAAGTTACAAGCTAAAAGTGACGTTTTGCATTTACATAATTGATACGAATTTTAAATAATTCTACTTGCAGTATATGTCTTATCAAAATCCACACCTTCTATCCAGCTTCAGTGGCTCAGGTTGCTGGGGAGGTGCAAATTCACTGGCACCCCTAGCTAGATGCAGTGGGTTAAAGGACCCAGCATTGCCACAGCTATGGTGTAGATGGCAGCTGCAGCTTGGGTTCAGTCCCTGGTCAGGGAACTTCCATATGCTGCAGGTGCAGCCATTTTAAAAAACAAATGACAAAAAAAACCTTCTAGAATCTGCAAAATGGGGGGGGGGGGCTGGACCTTGGAATATAGAAGTTTCCGGGCCAGGGACCCAGGAACCAAACCCAAGCCACTGCAGTAACAACACCAAGTCCTTAACCACTAGGAACCAGGGAACTCCTAGAACCTGCAACATTTAAATATCAAAAAGATTTTGATTCTATTTCTTTTTTGGCCACACCCACGGCATGTAGAAGTTCCTGGGCCAGGAACTGAACTCGCACTGCAGTCGCCACCTGCACCACAGCTGTGGCAATGCCAGGTCCTTAACCTGCTGTGCCACAATGGAATTTCCAAGATTTTGAACCTTCTTGACCCACAGATTTTGTGGGTATCACATTACAAAGGGAATTAGTGCATACTTCTCATGAATGTAGAAACATCTTTGTTCCGTGACACCAAAGTGAAGGCAGCAGCAATCTTTTCTGTAAATAATTCATCAAGAATAAAAGTTTGCAACTCTTTCAAATGTCTGTAATTAAAAAACTAATATTGTGGAAGTTCCCGTCGTGGCTCAGTGGTTAACGAATCTGACTGGGACCCATGAGGTTGAGGGTTCTATCCCTGGCCTTGCTTAGTGGGTTAAGGGTCCGGCGTTGCCGGGAGCTGTGGTGTAGGTTGCAGACGTGGCTCAGATCTGATATTGCTGTGGCTGTGGTGAAGGCTGGCAGCAACAGCCCCTGTTAGACCCCTAGCCTGGGATCCTCCATATGCCACGGGTGTGGTCCTAGATAAGGCAAAAAGACAAAATAATAATAATAATAATAATAATAATAATAATAATAATAATAATAATAAAAGTAATATTGTACCAACAGGGTTAGGGGCACAGCTGAAAATTCCGGTGTAACTTTACAATCAGTCACCCATGTCTGCGGTTCCACATTTTCCAATCCAGCCAACCACAGACTATGTACTATGACTGCAGTACTCATGAAAAAAATTCTTGTATAAGTGGACCCAAGCGATTCAAACCCATGTTGTTTAAGGGTCTACTATATGGCATGTCAGTATTTTGTTTACAGTCACATTTCACAAAGCAATATAACAGTCAGTAATTTTCACAAATATAAAATATAGTTTATAAACATAATTAATACATAAAACAGAAAAATTTATTTTCAAAAATTACATAGGCTCAGCGTTCCCTTCGTGGCTCAGTGGTTAACGAATCCGACTAAGAACCATGTGGTTGCGGGTTCGATCCCTGGCCTTGCTCAGTGGGTTAAGGATCCGGCATTGCCGTGAGCTGTGGTGTGGGTTGCAGACACGGCTCGGATCCCGCGTTGCTGTGGCTGTGGCTGTGGTGAAGGCCGGCAGCTACAGGTCCTGTTAGACCCCTAGCCTGGGAACCTCCACATGCCGCAGGTGTGGCTCTAGATAAAGGCAAAAAGACAAAAAAAAAAATTACATAGGCTTAACTTCATTATAAATTACAGTTTGCCAATTATTCAGTCAAAGCATCTTGGTATGCTCCTTAACTTTGCTCAGGAACAAAACAAAGGAACTGATAGGAACTCCTTTCAGCTCCACCTTCAAAATGACATCTAGAGTCTGACCATTCTACACCTCCCTCCCTGTGGAAGCCACCATCCCTTTATTACTATAGCTTCTGACCTGTTCAGCTTCTACGCTATAGACCTGCCTACGGCCTGTTTTTAACACAGCATCAATGATCCTTTAAGAATATAATGAAAATGTGCCACTCTGTAACAAGACTGCCTATTTCTATAAGACTGAAAGCCAAAATCCTCACAGAGGCCTTCTAGGTCCTAGGTGATATGATGTACTCCACCAAGCTCCATTCCCTTACCTGTGTGACCCATCTACTGCAGTTCTCGTCCTTCCTTACTCTGGCACCTTGGCCTCTGTGCAGTTCACTGAACATGTCCAGCTGCCTCTGAGGCCACAGGACTAACTCCCTTATATACTTCCATCAAGTATTTCCACAAATGTCTTCTCAATAGAGCCTACTAGTCCTACAAACTGCCCCACCCCACATTCTCTATCTTCCTTACCAAGCTCCCCTCTATTTCCTTACTACTGGCCACTTAACGAATTAAATAATCTATTAATTGTGTTTATTCTTGTCTGCCCTCCACCATACCTTAAAGGTACGATCCACAAGGCCGGGACTCTCTACCTGATTGGTTTACTGATACATCCTAAATAGCTAGATCTGAGACTAGCACATAAGTGTTCAATAAATGCTGAATGGATTTTTTAAATGTTCAACTCCTTGGTGGCCAAATGCCACAACACAAAACATCTAAAGTCAAATACTCAGCTCTCAGCAGGGTTACCATAGGGTAGTATTACCATCCTGAAAACTGAAAGGTCCACTCCTAGGACCCCCTCCCTCAACTGACTATAATTGTGACTATATTATATAGTCACAAAAAGTTTGTAAACAAAAGTTCATAGCTGCATTATTCAATACAGGTAGGAAGTAGGATAATCCAACAACTAATAAGTAGATTAACAAAATGTGGTATATCTATAAAAGGGAATATTATCCAGTAATAAAAATGGAGTACTGACATTTACTACAAAATGAATGAACCTTGAAAATATGACACTAAGTGAAAGTAGTTAGAGACAAAAAGTCACATATCGTATGATTCCACTGCTAAGAAATGCCCAGAACAGGCAAATCCTTAGAGACAAAAAGTAGATTTGTGATTGCCATGGGGAGGGATGGAGGGACAGGAAAACAGGGAGTGACTGCTAATGGATAACAGGGTTTCTTCTGATGAAGAACATGTCCTAGAGTCAGACAATGGTTATGGATACACAATCTTGTGAAAATACTAAGAAGTACTGAGTTGTATACTTTAAAAGGGTGAATTTCACCGAATTTCCTCAAATTCAGAAACAAAACAAAAACAGAAAGGACCGCAGCTCAACATCCACTGCTCATTAGCAAGGGAAAGCTGAGTGGGGGATGACTTCCTGGCTCCAAGATTCTTGGCTTCAGTTCCAAGAATCCCATTCACCAACTTAGCACAGCAAAAATTTTTTAAAAGGGGCTGGGGGTGGGAGGGCTTCATCATCTTTGAGCAGTAGCAAGCAGAACCTTTCCCTCACACACAAACCATTAAAATTCTCTCTCTCTACCTTCAATATCTCTCACACCTGGGCCACCACCAGCTCTCACCGGAACTGACTTGCAATTGGTCTCCCTGTGTCTGCTCTTGTTCCCCTGCAGTCTATACACAGTCACTTCACTCTCTTGCTCAAGACCTTCAATGACTTACTAGCACACTCAGGTTTTACTCTAAGTCTTAAGCATGGCCAACATGGCCCTACATTGTACTGGCTCTTGTGACCTCTCAAGCTTCATCTCTTACCACTCCAGCCCTAACAGCCACCTTCCTGTTCCTCAAACACATCAAGGTCAAACAGGTCATTCTAATCTGAAGTAACACTTGCTGTCACTCTACCTTCTTATCCTCATTCTGTTTCATTTTCCTTCATAACACTTACCACTTTTTTTGTGTGTGTGCCTGCCCACACTAACACAAACAACCCAAGGATTAGGGGCACTGACTACCCCATGCAGTGTAAAATCCATATATAACTTTGACTTCCCCCAAACTTAACTACTAATAGCCCAATGTTGACCAAAAGCCTTACTGGTAACATAAAAAGTCAATTAACACATATTCTGCATGTTACATGTATTATATACTATGTTCTCACAATAAAGTAGGCTAGAGAAAAGTAAGTAAGCTGATCTATTAAGAACATAAGAAAAAATAATTTACATCATACACACGTATTTATTTAAAAAAAAAAATCCACCTATAAGTGCAGTTCAAGCGTCAACTATATACTGTAAACTCCACAAGGCTAAGAACTTTTGTTTTTTGTTTTGTTTTGTTTTGTTTGTCTGTTTGTTTTTTCCTTTTGTCATTTTAGGGCCGCACCCGGGGCATGTTGAGGTTCCCAGGCTAGGGGTCTAATCAGACCTGTAGCCACTGGCCTACACCGCAGCCACAGCAACGCAGGATCCGAGCCACGTCTGTGACCTACACCACAGTTCATGGCAACGCCGGATCCTTAACCCACTGAGCAAGACCAGGGATCGAACTCGCAACCTCGTGGTTCCTAATCGGATTCGTTAACCACTGCGCCACGACGGGAACTCCAGAACTTTTGTTTATTGCTGTATCCTCAATACCTACAACCGTGTCTGGTACAAGAAAGGCACATAATATCTCTTCAACAACTGAATTTACAAACTGAGTTAGCAAAATCACATTCTTCCGTGAAATATGTACTCATCCACCATACAATAAGCAAAGGATTAGAAACAGGGACAGGAAACAGGTCAGTATTATACAAAATTACCTGTTCATCGAAAAAGACCACAAATTTACAACACAAAATATATTTGCCACATTATGGGTCTAAATCCCTCAACTATGAGGTTAACATTCACACTAGATTAATCAAGCCTCTGATTTCTCTTCATTCTACCTACTCTTAATCATTACATCTTAAAGGATCCTACAGATACCTTAACACTCAAAACCTCATTCATGTTTACTCCAATGACAATAACACTGATCTTCTGCCCCAGGAGAGAAACCTCCATCCTCCCCTACTCCAGGGTAGATTACTAGTCCTGAGTTCTACTTCCTGGATACCTAAGATCTATTTCCCCTGTTCCACTCCCATCGCATTAACTGAGGTCTTTATTCACTTCTCACTTTGATTTATCACCTGGAATCTTGAAACTTTCCATTCAGATCTCCCTTCTGATGTACTCACTACGATAACGACCAAAGAGATCTCTCTAGAGTAGACACTCAATATCTTCAGAGGTTTCATGTAGCTTCCCAGAAAATTTTCAACTCCCTAACTTAACTTCATCTCCCATTATTGCCAAATACATCAGGCTTCAAGTTAATGTAGTCACAGTGAACTACTTGGTTTCCAGAAACATGATCTGGGCTTTTTTCTTTATTTTCCAATATGTTACTCCCTTTCTGAAACACTCTTTTCTACTCTTCTTGCCTAGAAAAGTTTTAATTTTCAGCTTAGATGCCAACTCCACCAGAGACCTTTCCATGGCTCTCTGCTTTAGATGTCCTCTCCAGTCTTCCCACTACGCTTATCACAAATACTGCAAAAATTGCTTATAATTCAAAATGTACTGTTGGCTTTATTCGTCTGTGTCTTCAACTAAACTGTGAGCTCCTCGAAAGTAGGTCTGACAATATATTTACCTTCATGTCACACTGCCTGACATATGGAAGGGGTTATAGTTAAAAGGATGATTTATAAAAGGGGCAGGGAGGAAAGAAGGGAGATGGAGAGAAAGAGGAAGAGGAAGAGAGGAAGGAAAAGTAGAAGAGAAAGAGGGAGGGAGAGGAAGCCAGAGAGAAAGGGTGAAGGGGAGAGTGAGTGAGGACATGCATCTAAGCAAAGGACATTTAAAAAGGCATTTGTAATCAACACATTGTTTTTTTATGTAGTCTTAGTGATTACTGAAGAGAGAATGGTACATCTGAAAAGGCCCATCTCCCCAGATCCTAAAGTACAACCATCCAAATCACTTATCCTCTAAAGATTCTGAAATGTCTAGTCTATCCAGCCCATTTCCACTTGAAAATTTACTGCAGTGTAATGAGAGATTTTAATAACATGCACGATATAAAAGCAAAAAAGTTTTAGGAAAAAAAGAAAGAAATGAATATGTGCATAACTGTCTTAGAATTATTTATAACTTTAATAATCTATCATTTCCTGACAATGTGCTATCACTGATGTTGAAAGGTTTATTAAAAGTATGAAAAACAATCCAAGCATAACACCAACACCACGATCTATATTAAAGCACAAAACTGCTTTTTATGTTAGAGTTATATTCTTAAAAAACACACTGGGTAAAAATACCACAAGATAGAGTATATGAGTTAGCAAAGGGGCTTTATTTAAATAAATTCTTGAAGGTAGTGCTTCAGGAAAACTGCTTCTAAAACATACAGCACTTATATGCATTTTCCTTTGGAGACTTTTAACAACAATCAAAAAAGTGTATTTCTTTTTCAATTACTTCAATACACTGTCACTTAACAAAATTTAAATTTGTGACTAATAGGTCAAATAACACAAACTTAAAAGCTTGCTACCAAGTACAAATATGTTTCGTAAAATCCAGTAACTGGCATAAATCCGTCTATAGCTCAGTTGTCACTACAATGTAAAAAGTGGGAACACACAAAAAAAGAAAACCTAAGCCTAATAAAATCAATGACATACTTTTTGAATTGCGATTTTGTTAAAGCAAAATACCAATAATGGGCAGCCTCTCAAGTTTTGCCACATAAAAATTAAGTTGAAAGAAATAAGCTGTTTTTAGTATTTCTGATTACTAGTAGATTCCAAAGAGAGGACTTACTACAGGCAGTTCTTCTTGTATAAAGTTAGATTATTTTAGCAATTCTTTCCTTTTGACATTACCGGTAACTTTTTTTAACGAAAATAATAATGGAAATGCTGAGCCCTTAAAATCAGTGGTTCTAAAAAATTTGCATTTGCATAATACTATCAAACTTTCAAGGCTGAAGTTTCCCATGTACTTTCATTTTTTTAAACAGTTAAGTTGGAAAAAAATAACAAAACAAAAGGAAGAGAAAAACTGAAAGAAAATCTAAAAGACCTTCAACTTATTACATGTTTTTTAACCAAACATTAACAGAGTACCCAAGATGTGCCAGGCACTACACTGGGAACTGAGATAGATTCCAACATTTATCCCAAACTAAACTCTTTATTATTCAGCCTCTGAACTTATTATATATTATTCAGCCCAAGAGTTTTCTTAAGAAACTGTCATCCAACAAAGACATAAAGTCTGTCTTAATAAATTTACTTGTCACCATTTCATATGTAGCTAGCATCTATGATTAATAAAAGGTATTCATTTCTGAAATGTGACTGATTATTTTTTCATTTACATGAAGGTGAAACAGTAATTCAGCAAATATAAACTGTTTCAGATAGGAGTTTATAGGACTCCAAACTTGAGAAAAAAAAAACACTAAAAAAAAAACAAACAAACCCTGGACTAAACTTAATTACTGGGTATAGCTGATAAATATTTAATTAGCCACAGCTTTCACTTTCTACCATAAACACAAGTATTACGATCTTAATTTGGACACAGTATTATAAAAGCAGTCCTCATGCTGAAAAGAAGTAAATTTCTTAAAAAGTTCAAAGGAACTGTCAAAAGTAGATGACATTTACATTTTAACATACTAGCTGTTGCATTTCTATCCTTGTGAATACACTTTACCCTTTTTAAGCATCTCTGAATTTGTAATGGATGAAAAATATCTGCTGGTCTCTAAGTTCCACCAGTTGAATCTAGACATTTCAGCTATCTAAGACTTTTCATCCTAGAGTTCGGTAAAAAATATGACAGCATTCAATTACATATTCTCTAAATTGAAAAAAAAAAAAAAACCTGTGCTTTTATTACTGTAGTTTCTCCCACCATTCAAGCAAATTGTACTTCTTAGACAATATCCACCATTCAGTTAACATGTTTACATTTAAAAGGAGCCTGGCCATGGGTTCTTTCACAATGCTATACAGCATCTGACCACTTACAGACCAAATGTATCAGCAAAGGAAAAATAAACCAGATAATCCTAAATCTCCGGAAATAGAAGTAACAACTGCTATCTCCGAGTTGTGTAAAGATCACCAAAATTCTCATTAAAAATCTTTAGATTTAGATTTCATTTGATTTCGCCAAATAGGTCCTTAAAAATTCACAGTACCGTTCACACAATAAATGAGATGTTCTTTCATCAGTGTAACTGATAGAACAGTTCAGTTTCTAGAGTCAGATTACTTGACCTGCTTTTAAAAAACACTTAAATGCACGCAATTATTCCTACAGATTCCCCGCAAAAAGAGACGTTCTATATGGGAAGAATCATCCTCAGTGAGACAGCCTATAACTAGCTCCAACTCCACAGCAAAGCCCACCGATATCGCCACCAGCTGACCTCCATCGTCTCCAGGGACAACTCGGGGCCCCCAGCCGACACACACACACACACACACGCACACACACCTTCCTCGGCAGGACTCGGGAGGCCGCACACACAACCTCGACCAAGTCCCCCAGTTTTGGAATTTTCTAACCCCTAAGGTTCGTTTTCCGGAGGCAACCTTACCTTCATGATGATTCTGGGGCCGCGATCCCCTCGAAAACACCAGATTCACCTGCACCTGGAGGAGAAACAAAAGACACCCAGTCAGCACCATGGGCACCCCCCTGCACTGGGGGAGACGTAGGGAACCGAGCGAAGCCCGCACCCCCAAAAAGAGCGGAAGGAGGCGTCAGTCCCCGAACCGCGAATTGCCGAACCGGGGTTCCCTCTGGCCTCGCCATCCCCGCAAACCCAGCCACCTATACAGTTCGACAGCTTCCCGTCCCCATTGTCGGGACCCGACGGAGTTTCCCGTCTCCGACAATGACGCCATTTCTGTCAGAGAAGAAACTCACAACAAGCCCGGGGTCCGACGCGGGGCCGTCCGGCCTCCTCCCCACCGGCCTCCGCGCCCGGCCCGGGCGGCCCCCCCTCGGAAGGGCCGCACACCCCGCGTCCGAGCCAGACCCGGCTGGGCCTCAAGGGGCTCGGCAGAGGCCGCGGAAGGGCCGGCGGACCGCGGGCGGGACCAACCCCGCAGAGCCTCAGCCCCCGTCCCGCTCCGAGGCGGACAACCGACAAGTGGGAGCGGGATCCACGTCCGCCGGCCGCGGGCACTGCGAGAGCGCAGCTGGGCCAGGAGGCGGCAGAGCCCCCCCCACCCCCGCCCCACGCCGGCCAGGGCCCCCCACCGCGGCGGACGGACGGGAAAGAGCTGAGTGAGCGGCCGCCAGGCTGGGGGGCGACTCGACTCGGCAACTGCAGGGAGGGGTGGGCGGGAGCTCTCAGGAGGCCGAGGCCCCGAATTCGGGCGCCCGGGGAGCCCACCACAGCGATCTTGTCTTCTCGGCTGGGCCCAGTGACTCCCCAAAAGACCCCCTTACGGGACGGCCAAAGCCTCAGAAAACGTCCCTACCTTCCTCGTAGGCGAGCTCTGACCCTGGCACGTCCAGAGTCCCCTCCCCTGCTCCCCCCCAAAACCAGCAGGCCCGGGGGAGAGATGGGGGAAGAAGGGCGGCGGGTCCAGCGGTTGCTGAGGCTGAAGCTCCGGCTCCTCCTCCTCCCGCGGCGGCGACTGGTACCTTTGTTTGGCGGCCGCTCGGGCTCCCTCGCTGGGGGGAGGGGGACGACGAAAAATACCTCCCGGACTGGAGGTCCGGGCCCCCAGTCGCGCTGCCCTCCAGAGGACGGCGGCGACAGACCCTCTGGGGCTCCCTCCGGGCAAAGGTCCAGGCGGTGGCCGTGGCGGCGGCAAGCTTAAGCTCAAGAGTCTCCCTCCGCTCCGGCACCCGAGCTCCTCACTCCGGACTCGACTGACGGGCAAACATCGCTTCCCCCCCCACCC
>PVHT021183726.1:32654483-32682904 GCA_004024745.2 Catagonus wagneri
GGATGGCCTCTCAGACGACCTCGGATTGGTTAGACTTCTTTAGAACCCCCCCTGTACCCTGTTCCTATTGGCCCCTGGGATACAAACAACGACGCCATTTTCCCACCAGTTCTATGGAAACAGAAAGTTACGCCTCAAAGCTCCCCGGGAAATGTAGTTCAGCCTCTGGGCCAATGCACTAGGCCTTGCCCAGGAGAACTGCAAGACCCGCAAAGCCCCGCGGCCACGTCAGACCGAGCGGGGGGGAAAGGGGGAGGAGCGACGAAGCAAAGGGGAGGTGGCAACGACGCCTGCGCAGTGTGACCGGGATGGCGCATTTTCTTGCAGACAGTAATGCGGCGTCGCTGGTGGCTGAGGAGGGCGGAGAGTTCTGTGGTGAAATAGAGGGAGGGATTCATGGAGGCCTCAGGCGGAACCTTGTCCTGAACTATATAAGGTGGGAAGTTGATACAGGATACTGCTACTCCCGGACCTGCGGCGTGAAAGTTGTGATATCATCCTCGAACCGTGAGTGGCTGTGGTGGTGGCTGGGGGGGAACCCGGATGGGAGGGTTGGTGAGGCTGAGAGGCGGAGCCGAGAGGAAAGAAAGAAAAGAGGGTGAGGACCCGGATGCTGAACCGGCTTGTGTATGAATTTTCCATCATCTCGCCAGAGAAGGGGAGGAGCGGTAGCGAAACTAGCCGGGCGGAAGGGGGCCTCAGAGCCGAGAGGAAGCAGATCCGACATTTGAAGCCCTTCTTCTAAGTCTGTTGAAAATCTACCTCGGAGTTAATTAAATTCCTTCCCTGTATCTCTCTGGTAGTTTTCTTCAGACCCACCCATCACCTCCCGGGGTTTGAATGGAAGGGCTCACCCTGCACTTCACAGCCGCGCTTATATTTGTGTGTCCATTTAGCTCTTTAGAAACCAGACCCTCCCCTTAAAAAAAAAAATGCTTTGCATGATATTTCCACTTTTATATGCAAGTGTTTGCCCTGACTTCATTCTCTAACGCGTTCAGAAGGCACTTTGCGTTCGTCCTTCAAAAATTTGAGCTCCTACCTTGTGGAAAAAACTTGTACGGCCCCTGCTTCCTGAACCACAGCCCGGTGAAACAGGCAGACATTAAATTGAACACACACATGAGTGCGAAATTGCGTCAGGTGTTATAAATGGAGCAGAGGTGAGTTTCACGGTGATTGGAGAATTGGAAATCGGGAATTTGCCTTAGGGAAGCCATTCCCGAGCAAGTGAGGATTCAGCCGAGAACTGGAAGGGGATTAGTAAGAGTTAACTAAGGAACATTCCAGACCGAAAGAATATCGTGTTGGAAAGGCTTGTGCCACAAGAGAGCTTTTCAGAGTATGAGAAACTGAGGCTAGGGTGTGGGCAGGGGATTGACTCTCCGAACTTGATAAGCTTTGGTAGAGACTTTGTTGAGCAACCTGATAACTGCGAAGAGTTCCCAATCAGAAGGGGGATAGGACCGCATTTAAATTTCGAAAAGATCTCTGGCTGAAGTGTAGGGACTAGCACAGGAAGCCCAAACTCTATAACTTACTGCGCTAGTAGTCTAAAGGGAGGAGATACTCTGGCTTGCATTAATATTCAACATCCATTGTTTGAACAAATGTAGAGCAGTTTCCCACTTTTAAAAATGAATAGTTTCAGACTCTTACTGAGGCATTCTGGGGTTGCTTTTCACTCCAAAAGTAAATTAGTAGCACACTAATGCCTCTTTCCATTCAGGTCTAGTGTGTGATAGCTGAAATTTCTAGGTGTGATAAATTGGAGCCTTTAGGGTTAAAAAAGAAAGGAAAAAAAAGGCAAGTCAGAGTAGAGGCCAGTGTAATGTAGAACACTTCTTACAGAACACTGTAAGAAGACAAAACAGATTAGTTTTCAATACCTGGAAAAACAGGTTTCTATGTTTTCCCTCTGTTCAGAACACTTGCATATAAACATTCCCTGGGAAAGGAACATTAATTGACTTATTTGTTAAATGAGTATTCTTATCCTGAGTGAGCAAAGAAAGAATAATTTTTTTAATTCATAACTGATATTTTAAGTCAGAAAAAAATCAACCAAAGCCCTAAGAATTGAAAAAGATTAATTTCTGTGCAACAGGGTGTACTTATTACTGAGCGAGAGACAAAAGAGAATTATTGAAAGTTCGTATTTCTGATTTCTAAATTAAGTCAGATGTATTCTGGGGGCTTAGAAGATAAACATGATTTTTGTTCTCAACCCTGCTGAGAAGAGATGGCTACTAACTGGTCTAAATAGAGTAGTATAAGGAGTTCCTTTTGTGCCACAGCCGAAACGAATCTGAGTAGTATCCATGAGGATGCAGGTTCCATCCCTGGCCTCGCTCAGTGGGTCTGGGATCTGGAGTTGCAGTGACCTGTGGTGTAGGTTGCAGACGCGGCTCCGATCCTGAATTGCTGTGGCTGTGTCATGGGCTGGCAGCTACAGCTCCAATTCAACCCCTAGCCTGGGAACTTCCATATGCCAGGGGTGTGGCCCTAAAAAGCAAAAAAATAGAGTAGTATAGAAGAGATGCTTTTTAAAAATTCTACTTTTGGAGTTCCTGTCGTGGCTCAGCAGTTAACAAACCCGACTAGTATCCATGAGGTTGCAGGTTCACTCCCTGGTCTCGCTCAGTGGGTTCAGGATCCGGTGTTGCCATAAGCTGTGCTGTAGGTCGCAGATGTGGCTCAGATCCTGCATTGCTGTGGCTGTGTTGTAGGCCAGTGGCTACAGTTCTGTTTAGACCTCTAGCGTGGGAACCTCTATATGTCCAGGGTGGGGCCCTGAAAAAAAAGGGCAAAAAAAAATTCTACTTTTAACTCTGTTCAATGATCTTTTTTTTTTTTTTGGCTTTTTGTCATTTTAGGGCTGCATCCGCGGCATATGGAGATTCCCAGGGTAGGGGTCCAATCGGAGCTGTAGCTGCTGGCCTGTGCCACAGCAACGCAGGATCCAAGCCGCACTTGCAACCTACACCACAGCTAGAGGCAATGCTGGATCCTTAACCCACTGAGCGAGGCCAGGGATCAAACCCGCAACCTCATGGTTCCTAGTCAGATTCCTTAACCGCTGCGCCACGACAGGAACTCCTGTTCAATAATCTTTTACCTAAGTGATTAATCTTTCTATAAATCTCTTAAGAATAAAGTAATCTATGTCCATGTTTAAACAATATAGGTTATTAGACAAGTATTTGGATTATTTCAAAATATTTTCTGGCCCTGGAACTCCATATGCCATGGAATGGCCGAAAAAGAAAAAAAAAAGAAGGAAAAGAAGACTCCTAATATTCTAATAGGACAAAAAAAATAGCAATTGATACTTATGAAGAAGTAGTAGAGATTCAATAGTAAAGGAGGATTGTAGGAAAACTGTGTGATGTTCTGGGAAATATTGAAGTAAATGTAAAATTCAAATAATAATCACTACAAGGAGATTTTTTAACAATATAATTGCTTTTAGGAGTTGCCTTTGTGGCACAGCGGAAATAAATCCAACTAGGAACCATGAGGTTGCGAGTTCGATCCCTGGCCTTTATCAGTGGGTTAAGGATCTGGCGTTCCTGTGAGCTGTGGTGTAGATTGCGATGAGGCTCATATCCTGCTTTGCTGTGGTGTAGGCTGGCAGCTGTAGCTCCGACTCGACCCCCAGCCTGGGAACCTCCATATGCTGTGGGTGCAGCCCTAAAAAAAAAAAAAAAGATCAAAAAAAAAAAGGCAAATAGTAATATAATTCCTTTCAAGTTAATGCATATCTTAATCAGAATGTCTGAAATGGACCGATTATGAAGAATTTACAAAAGTTTTACCCTTTTTTAATTTTTTTAAATTATAGTTGATTTACAATGTTGTGCCAATTTTTGTTGTACAGCAAAGTGACCCAGTCATGCATATGTATATATTCACTTTCTTATATTATCCTCCATTATGGTCTACCCAGGTGATTGGATATAGTTACCTGTCCTGAGTTTTTTGTTTTTTTGTCTTTTGTCTTTTTAGGGCCATACCTGTGGCATATGGAAGTTCCCAGGCTAGGAGTGGAATCAGAGCAGCAGCTACTGGCCTATACTGGGACCACAGCAACGCCAGATCCAAGCCATGTCTGTGACCTACACCACACCCACAGCAACACAGGATCCGAGCTGCATCTGTGACCTACACCACAGCTCACGGCAATACCAGATACTAAAGGCACTGAGCAAGGCAGGGATCAAACCTGCATCCTCCTGGATACTAGTCAGATTCATTTCCTCTGAGCCACAGTGGAAACTCCTGCTTATCCATTCTAAATGTAATAATTTGCATCTGCTAACCCCAAATTCCCATCCCATACACATATTTAAATACATTGTTGACCCTTGAACAACATGAGTTTGAACTGCAGGGATCCACTAATACCCAGATTTATTTAAATAAGTGCATACTACAATACTACACAATTTCAAGTTGGTTGAATATGTAGATGCAGAACTAGGGATACAGAGGGTCAACTGTAAAATAATACTCAGATTTTCAACTGCAGGGTGGGGTGTGTGGTGCCCCTAACTCCTGTGTTGTTCAGTGTCAAATGTATAAAACATACTCATTTTAATACACTTGGGGGGGAAGTATGTAAATATAAGTTATCTAATTTTGTGGATTTGTTTTGACATTAATGTCAACAATTTAAGCCTTTTATGGTTGACTAAAATAGGATAGGCTTTTTTTTTAAGGAAAGCCTTTTTTTTTTTGTCTTTTTGCCTTTTCTAGGGCCGCACCCGCGGCATATGGAGGTTCCCAGGCTTGGGGTCTAATTGGAGCTGTAGCCACCAGCCTATGCCACAGCCACAGCAATGCGTGATCTGAGCTGCGTCTGCAACCTACACCACAGCTCACGGCAACGCTGGATCCTTAACCCACTTAGCGATGCCAGGGATTGAACCCGCAACCTCATGGTTCCTAGTTGGATTCGTTAACCACTGCGCCACAACGGGAACTCCAAGACTTTTAATATGAGTTTTGTAACTTAAGGAAACCACTTAAAATCTAGGTAAACACCGATCAGTGTAATGAAGACTTTTTTTAATGAGATATAATTTACATATCGTATAGTTTACCCATTCAGAGTATACAATTCAGGAGTTCCCTTTTGGCTCGGCGGGATTAAGGACCTGGTATTGTCACTGCAGCAGCTCGGTTGCTGCTGTGGTAAGAGTTCATTTCCTAGCCTGGGAACTTCCACATGCCACAGGTATAGCCAAAAAAAAAAAAAGTATGCAGTTTCAGAGTGTTTTATTATATTCACAAGGTTGGGCAAGCATCACCACAATCTAATTTTGGGATATTTTGATCCCCGCCCCCCAAAAAACCCATTAACACTCACTCCCTATTTCCCTTGACTCCAGCCCTACACAACCATTAATCTACTTTCTGTCTCTGTAGTTGTCCGTTCCAAACTTTTCATGTGAATAGGAGCATACAATATGTAATCTTTTATGACTGTCATCTTTCACTTAGCGTGTTTTCAGGATTTCATGGGTATAAAATTTTCTTTTAAAACTAAAAGGAAAGTTTACTTTATAAAAACACAAATTCCTTGAAATATAAATTTCTTTGCACGTTGATACTCAGTTTAATTACATCATCTTTTGTGATTCTCCTTTTTTACAGATCAGCTTTGAAATTTAAAAACAATGGAGAAAACTCAAGAAACAGTCCAAAGAATTCTTCTAGAACCCTACAAGTACTTACTTCAGTTACCAGGTAACAGTTTAGTTATAACATATATAGAGTTGTTTTTATAGGTAGTGTTCATTTAAATTTTAACATACAGAAAAGTTTAGACTTGCCAGCTCTTGAGACTCTATTTAAGGTGATATGAAATAAATAATGATATACTTTAAAATTTTTTGGTCCTAAAACGGACTTTTTTGAGGCTCTCCTTTAAAAAAAATCCACTTATGTGACAGACCTAAAAAAATAAAAATACTTAAAATATTTGAGTATTTCACTAGGAATTTTATTATTCCTTATGCCCTATATTCCTGTTCCCTCTGTTTAATATTAGGGGATGTTTATGCCAATTTGTATAACAACAGAAAGCTGTTTGGAGTTCCCGCTGTGATGCAACAGGATCGGTGGCACTAGCAGCGTTAGGACATAGGTTCAGTCCCCAGCCCAGCACAGTGGGTTACAGATAGAGCATGCATAGGTCACAACTGGGACTCTGATCTCATCCCTGCCTGGGAATTCCATATGCCTCAGAGCAGCCAAAAAATAGAAGAAAAAGCTTTACTCAACTTCCCTGCTCAAATTTTCCACTATCACTTGGAAGCATAGCCTATGTTATTCCCATGTAAAGATGAGTGCCTTGGATGTGGCTTCCTAAAGAAACACCTGCCTAATCACATGTGCTTGTTTTATTTTGCTATTTTTTTTTTTATTTTGGCCATGCCAGAGGCATGTCGAAGTTTCTGGGCCTGGGATCAAACCTGTGCCAAAGCAGTGCTTTGACAACGCCAGATCCTTAACCTGCTACACCACAAAAGAACTCCCTATTTTCACTATTTTTAACTTTAATGACAGTAGCAACTAAAAACTCTTGAGTATGATAAGTGTGGGTTCTTACAATAAAAATTCAGGTATAAACCAGTGACTCGGAATTTGCTTTGTTTTTGTTTTTTCCAGGGCCACACCAGCGGTATGTGGAGGTTCCCAGGCTAGAGGGTCTAATAGGAGCTGTAGCTACCAGTCTACGCCACAGCCACAGCAATGTGGGATCCAAGCTGCGTCTGTGACCTACACCACAGCTCAGGCAACACTGGATCCTTAACCCACTGAACGAGGCCAGGGATCGAACCCCCAACCTCATGGTTCCTAGTCAGATTCGTTAAGCCACGACAGGAACTCTGGTGACTCGGAATTTGGATTGCTCTTTTGCATAGAAATAATATAAAAGGTAATGAGCTGACAGCCATAAGAGCCTGTTTAGCACATAGTGTGGCTAAACTTTAGTGTAATGATGATCTCAGCTTAATCACAATAAAAATTTTTTAGTTTCTGTTCTAAAATGCACACCTTTCTTGATGTGCACACCTCAGTGGTAATATGGCATTTATATTCTTCATGAGCCTGACGAAAGTAAATACAGATGTCAAAAGCCAGAAGAGTGGTGGCTCCCTGTCTAATGTTATTTCTATTGATAGATCCTAATGGAGACATACTTGCTATTGTCAATGCTTTAAAAGAATGGAGGAAAGACAGAGATGGAGGATGCAAGGAGAAAGTTGTCTACTGTTTAAGAAAAAGCCAAGAGGGAATTCCAGTTGTGGCTCAGTGGTAACGAACCCGACGAGTATCCGTGAGAATGGAGGTTCCATCCCTGGCCCCGTTCAGTGGGTTAAGGATCCGTGAGCTGCAGTGTAGATGCAGACGTGGCTCAGATCTGCCATTACTTGGCTGCAGTGTAGGCCGGCAGCTGCAACTCCTATGCGATCCCTAGCTGGACAACTTCCATTTGCCAAGGGTGTGCCCTAAAAGAAAGAAAAAGAAAAAGCTAAAGAGACTGCTTTTGAGTGAAATTTATTCAGCAGCCAGTAACTTTACTTATTTGAGGGTCTCCCATTGAGAAAGGTGGCACTGTTTCGCCTGCACTCTTGCAGCCTATTGCTTTTTTTGTAGCAAGTTGGCAGACACTAGCTGAAACTGGGCTGCCATAAAATGTGCCAGTTATCAGTGATGATAAGAGTGTCACCCAGTGTCTCCCCCTCCACCACTGTGCAAAGCAGATAGTGCTTACTGACATGATGAACTACTCCTGTAACATTTTTTTTAAGTCACATTATTTGTAAGTAGTATCTTAGACCATTATATAACATATTTAAGACTCTCATTAGGTATCCCTTTGAAATTCCCAGGCCAGGGATTGAACCCACACCACAGAAGCAACCTGAGCTGCTGCAATGGCAGCTCTGGATCCTTAACCTGCTGTGCCACAGGAGAACACCATATCCCATTTGTTTTAATCAAATATACTCTTGCATCCATGATAGAAAATAACTTCAAAAGAGGTTTCTAAAGAAATTGGAAATTGCATTCGTTATGCGTAAACTATTTTTCACGCAGAGCTTCAGTTACTAGATGACTTAAAGGTGGACCAGACATTTATTCTATTGTGAGGTTACTCTTGCTAATAAAAGGTTATAATGATTAATAGTTGTTGATGTTAGGATTTTCTGAAATTTGTAAAGTAGAATGACTTTTATTTATGTTGTTTATTTGCCCTAGTATAGAATTATAGGATCCCAGGCCTTTACAATGGGAGACAGGAGTTCTGGTTGGAAGTGGAGGAAAAAGAGGACCTACGGAAAAGGCGTTAGTAATGTTAAGCTCCTAAAGAGAAGACATTAATTATCGTTTGTTTTAATCTTGGGGGATCTCTGTGACTCACTTCTGTTAGAAACAATTTGAGGAACTAAAAGTATCCAACCAGGCCCTAGACTTTGGTCAAATGAAGAAAATATTAAAACAAAACCTGCAGTACATGTAAGTTAAGCCAGTTATTGTACTGTTTTCTGCATATATTCTAAAGTAAAGGGGGAAATGTGGCTATAATTAATTCCCTGTTTTTCATCTTCTAAATTTGTTTTTTAAAGTGGTAGGATTACTTTGCATAATTGTACATTCTCAGTATAGCCCAGATTGACCTTTGTTAAACTGGGAAGTAGATCAGAAGTATAAAGGATATAATTGCCACTCAGACCATGTTCACCTTAAGGGTTAGTAGACAGGATACTGCTTCCAGAACTCTAAGAAATCCTTCCATTTTAGATTTCCCTTAGGAAGTGAAACTTTGTTCCCTTTGGGTTTGAGGTTGTGTATATGCGTTTGTTTGGAAGATTGGTCCAGAGAAAACACAGATAGGACTCAGAAAATACTGGCTTTGTTTACTGAAACTTTTTATGTAACTAATTTCCTGACCTAATCTGAATTTAGGATGTTACTATGCCTTCACTTTAGCAGGAAGCTTGTAGAAAGAACTTTTTTTTGTTGTTTTTTAGGGCCGCACCCGTGGCATATTGAAGTTCTCAGTCTAGGGGTCCAATCAGTGCTGCAGCTGCTGGCCTATGCACAGCCACAGCAACATCAGATCCGAACTGCGTCTGCAACCTACACCACAGTTCACAGCAATGCTGGATCCTTAACCCACTGAGCGAGGCCAGGGATCAAACCAGCAACCTCATGGTTCCTTGTCAGATTTGTTTCTGCCTACACCACGATGGGAACTCCAGAGAGAACGTTTTTATTAAATGAGTTTATCGTGGATTTTATCTACCATTCCTTTATATTTGGGCTAAAACGACTTATAGTGGTGACTACTACCCAAAGACCTCTATTGAGCTTTATGTATAAGAAAAACATAATGAAAAGCCCATGGCCTGGAATTCCCGTCGTGACACAGCAGTTAACGAATCCGACTAGGAACCATGAGGCTGCGGGTTCATTCCCTGGCCTTGCTCAGTAGGTTAATGATACAGCATTGCCGTGAGCTGTGGTGTAGGTCACAGACAGAGCTCAGATCTGGCATTGCTGTGGCTGTGGCGTAGACCAGCAGCTATAGCTCCAATTCGACCCCTAGACTGGGAACCTCCATATTCTGCAGGTGCGGCCCTAAAAAGCAAAAAAAATTAAAATAAAAAAAATATAAAAATTTTTTTTTTTTTTTTTTTTTTTTTTTTTTTTTGCCTTATCTAGGGCCGCTCCCGTGGCACATGGAGGTTCCCAGGCTAGGGGTCTAACAGGAGCTGTAGCTGCCGGCCTAAGCCAGAGCCACAGCAACGCGGGATCCGAGCCGCATCTGCAACCTATACCACAGCTCACGGCAACGCCGAATCCTTAACCCACTGAGCAAGATCAGGGATCGAACCCGCAATCTCTTGGTTCCTAGTCGGATTCGTTAACCACTGAGCCACAATGGGAACTCCTAAAATAAAAAAATTTAAATAAAAATAAAAAGCTAATGGCCCTAGTCAAAATAAAGAGATTAACTTTTGACTAAATTTAGGGTCTTTAAAAGGCACTACTCCATGGGGTGGTAATATCACCTTTTTTTTTTAGCTCAATGAATTTTTTTTGTCTTTTAGGGCTGTACCCATGGCATATGGAAGTTTCCAGGCTAGGGATTGTATCAGAGCTGTAGCTGCCAGCCTACACCACAGCCACAGCAACACTCTGGATCCAAGACATGTTTATGGCCTATACCTCAGCAACGTCTGCGACCTATACCATGGCAACACAAGATCCATAACCCACTGAGCAAGGCCAGGGATCGAACCCACATCCTCATGGATACCAGTCTGTTTCATTACCACTGAGCCAAGACAGGAATTCCTCAATGAATTTTATTATACTTATAAAAAGTTGTACAGCCATCATCAGGTAATAACACTTTTTGATAGGAAAGAAGCAGAGCTGTCCAGTCTATAAAAGTAAAGGAATTTTAAGGGATAGTTTTATAAGGTAATTCTATAGTAAAGTACATTTAGGAGTTCCCGTTGTGCACAGCGGAAACAAATCCGACTAGGCGCCATGAGTTTGCGGGTTCAATCCGTGACCTTGATGCATGGGTTAAGGATCTGGAGTTGCCATGAGCTGTGGTGTAGGTTGCAGATGTGGCTTGGATCCTACGTTGCTGTGGCTCTGGCTTAGGCCGGCAGCTACAGCTCCAATTCGACCCCTAGCCTGGGAATCTCCATATGCCCTGGGTGTGGCCCTAAAAAGAAAAAAAAATTGTGAAGTACATTTATTTAAAAATACTGGTAGCCTCAGGGAGTTCCCTTCGTGGCTCAGCAGAAACAAATCTGACTAACATCCATGAGGACGCAGGTTCGATCCCTGGCCTTGCTCAGTGGGCTGAGGATCTGGTGTTTCTGTGAGATGTGGTGTAGGTCACAGACACAGCTTGGATCCTGTGTTCCTGTGGCTGTGGTGGAGGCCAGCAGCTACAGCTCTGTTTTGACCCCTAGCCTGACAACCTCCATATGCCGTGGGTGTGGCTCTAAAAAAAAAAAAGACAATAAAAATACCTATAGTCTCTGAAATGGACAGTGCTAATTAACCGATACTAATTAGACTGGCTACTTTCTCAAAGAGGAATGAGTTAGATCATAATTCCTTAAAAGCGCATTCCATTCCAAAATTGTTGATAGAAGTTAAAAATGAAAGGAGTAAACTCAGTAATAGGTCACCGGAGAACTTTAGCATCTCTTTTGCCTGCCCTAATATAAAAGGTTGCACATTTCAGGATGAATTTTGGTGGGGTGGGGGCGGTAATGGGGGCCCAACAGTGGAAGGCAAGCTCTGCAGTAGGTAGTGGTTTGATGAGGCTCAGTTTATCAAGTCTGATCAGTTTTAGAGGAAGTTTCTGAATGTATTTTCTTACAATTAAAATGTTAATTTATTACTAAATTTTATTCTTTAAATGCAGGTAAACAAGTAAGAACCAAACTTTCACAGGCGTTTAATCACTGGCTAAAAGTTCCAGAAGACAAGCTACAGGTATTCAGGCAATTCTAACCTCATTCTTAATCTCTGATAAATGAATATCTGATAAGTGAATAGATGTCATGTAAAAATACTCCTAGGTTTTGGAGTTCCCATTGTGGCACAGCGGTTCACGAATCTGACTAGGGACCATGAGGTTGTGGGTTCGATCCCTGGCCTGGCTCAGTGGGTTAAGGATCTGGCGTCGCCATGAGCTGTGGTGTAGGTCGCAGACGTGGCTCGGATCTGGCATTGCTGTGGCTGTGGTGTAGGCCAACGGCTACAGCTCCAGTTCGACCCCTAGCCTGGGAACCTGCATATGCCGCGAGTGCTGCCGTAAAAAGCAAAAAAAAAACTTAAAAATTAAAAAATACTCCTAGATTTTAATTCAGTTTAATGCTCGTGCAATATTTTATATTGAGGTTGGTAGGTAATTACTAGTTATGAAAACTAAGACCCTTGACACTTAGATAATCTGTAAATATATACAGTATTTTTAAGCTCTTTTGGATTGTTCAAATAAAATGAAATTTTTCAATTGTATTTCTTATTAGATTATCATTGAAGTGACGGAAATGTTGCATAATGCCAGTTTACTCATCGATGATATTGAAGACAACTCAAAACTCCGACGTGGCTTTCCAGTGGCACACAGCATCTATGGAATTCCATCTGTCATCAATTCTGCCAATTATGTATATTTTCTTGGCCTAGAGAAAGTCTTAACCCTTGATCACCCAGATGCAGTAAAGCTTTTTACCCGTCAGCTTTTAGAACTCCATCAGGGCCAAGGCCTAGATATCTATTGGAGGGATAATTACACTTGTCCCACTGAAGAGGAATATAAAGCTATGGTGCTGCAAAAGACAGGTGGACTATTTGGATTAGCAGTAGGCCTCATGCAGTTGTTCTCTGATTACAAAGAAGATTTAAAGCCACTGCTTAACACACTTGGGCTCTTTTTCCAAATTAGGGATGATTATGCTAATCTGCACTCCAAAGAATATAGTGAAAACAAAAGCTTTTGTGAAGATCTAACAGAGGGAAAGTTCTCATTCCCTACTATTCATGCAATTTGGTCCAGACCTGAAAGCACCCAGGTGCAGAACATCTTGCGCCAGAGAACTGAAAACATAGATATTAAAAAATACTGTGTACATTATCTTGAGAATGTAGGTTCTTTTGAATACACTAGGAATACTCTTAAAGAGCTTGAATCTAAAGCCTATAAACAAATTGATGTATGCGGTGGGAACCCTGAGCTAGTAGCTCTAATAAAACACTTAAGTAAAATGTTCAAAGAAGAGAATGAATAGTATTAAGCCAGTCTTGATTAGGCCTGAAAAAACTAGACTTTTCTTTTTTTTTCTCTTTTAGTGTATTACTTTTTTAAAAATTGGACCAAGCTGTTAGACTCCAAAAACTGAGTGGAGTGGTGATGATGTGAGTGATGAATCAATTCAGAGTCCCTTGTGTACAGATAATCATATTGCAAAGTTGAAGAGTCAAAAGGAGCCACATTTAAATAGGTCTAATCTGACTGTCAGAATGTGCTATGTTAGGTCCTTGTGGGCAACTCGACCATGAATGTTCTGTTGATTCTGTCAATAAAGACTTCAGCTTCCAGGACCTTCTATCCATATATTTCCTAAAGGAGCTGTACAGGTAGTTCCCAGTTCATCTATCCCAGTTCCAAGCCAGAGACTGCTTGAGCCCAGTTTCTGTGGCTAGCTGGCACAAAGACCACAGGAACTCTTCTTTCTTCCTAAATGTTGCTTAGAATAGCTCTTTGGAGTTCCCACTGCAGTGCAGTGGGTTAAGAATCCAACTGCAATAGCTTGGGTGCTCAGAGGTGTGGATTCAATCCCTGTCCCTGTGCAGTGGGTTAAAGGATCTGGTGTTGCCGCAGCTGCAAAATAGGTTGCAGCCGCAGCACGGATTCAGTCCCTGGCCTGGGAGCTTCAGTATGCCTTGGGTGTGGCTGTTTTTTAAAAAAAAAAAAAAAGTTCCCTTCGTGGCTCAGTGGTTAACGAATCCGACTAAGAACCGTGAGGTTGCGGGTTCGATCCCTGGCCTTGCTCAGTGGGTCAAGGATCCGGCGTTGCTGTGAGCTGCGGTGTAGGTTGCAGACGCGGCTCGGATCCCGCGTTGCTGTGGCTGTGGCTGTGGTGAAGGCCGGCAGCTACAGCTCCTGTTAGACCCCTAGCCTGAGAACCTCCATATGCTGCGGGTACGGCTCTAGATAAAGGCAAAAAGACAAAAAAAAAAAAAAAGCTAGCTCATTCTCCACCCCCCCACCACAGCAGGAAACTTCCATACTAAAGACTTTCAGGAAAAAGCTGAAAGTGACAAGCATTCCGCTCCTCTTTTTCAACTCCGTTTTCCCCTTCATCCCTACCCAGCAAACTGCTCTAACCAAGGAGTCCACACTGAATGAAGTTTACACGCTAGCCCAAATTCTTTTTTCTTTTAACGTAACTAGTGCCTCAAAACTAATTATCTTGGTACAGCAGTATCTTTCCATTTGGGAAGGTAAAAGTTTCATAGACAATTTTAAGAAGGAGCCTTTAAACCTTTTTATATTTTCTCATAATTAGTAGTAAAAAATCATCAAAGAGCTGTTTGCTCAACTCAAGTACAAAAGCAAGGAGAACTGCCCTTTTCCTTCCCACCCACATCATTAACTCCCTGAAGGCATTTGGTGCTTGAGTGGAAAGAGAAGTAGGCATCTTTAATCTCTGATTAAAGGGAAGAAAAGTGTTAACCTGGGAGCTGGTGCATGACTGAAAAGGCTACGCTCTGGGACACAATTAGCTTTATAGTGTCTTGACCCTGGCTATCCCTTTTGTTTCATTTCAAGCTCTAAGCCCCTGGATCCATTTGTAAGAAGGAAGAAGAAAAAAAGTCCCTGATTTCTGTATTAAAAGTGTTGCTGACATCCCAATATGAAAGTGTATTTCTCAGTAGCATTGTGCATTTTGCTTGATTGGTTCTGCACTATGTTATCTCAGATCAAATCACCATATACTTGTATGAAAAAATTCTAATCAAAGCACTCAAACTAAATCTTTTTTTGAAAAGGTGAGTATTGCCTTTACTAGCTTTTTAAAGTAATTTGAATATTCCTTTTTGATTGAATCAGTGAAACTTCTTCTGAATGTCATTGGTATTTGTGCTACACCGTGGATATTTGAACAGTTTTTATGACCTATAACTTAAAAAAAAATTCATTATTTGAAAAGATCTAACGCTAACTATATAGACAAATTAAATTATTTACCTTTAAGTACAAAGACTGCTTAAGTAGATTATTCCTTCCCTAATCAAGTTAATTTTGGCCTGGTGCTATTCATGATTTGTTTGTGATTTTTAAGTTGACTTTCAGTGACAAAAATGTTTGGCATTGAATGTGGACTTACGGGAATTTTATCTGTTAAATAATCAAAAGTCCTTTTTTAAGAGTTCCCATTGTGGCTCAGCAGTAACAAATCCAACTAGTTTCCATGAGGACACAGGTTCAATCCCTGGCCTCGCTCAGTGGATTAAAGACCCAGTGTTGCTGTGAGCTGTGGTGCAGGTCGCAGATATGGCTCGGATCCTGCCTTGCTGTGGCTGTGCTGTAGGCCAATAGCTACAGCTCTGAGTTGACCCCTAGCCTGGGAACTTCCATATGCAGTGGGTGCAGCCCTAAAAAGACAAAAAAGAATCCTTTTTCACTTAAATTATAGTCACAGGAGTACCTTCGTGGCTCAGTGGTTAACAAATCCAGCTAGGAACCATGAGGTTGCGGGTTCCATCCCTGGCCTTGCTCAGTGGGTTAAGGATCCGGCATTGCTGTGAGCTGTGGTGTAGGTTGCGGACGTGGCTTGGATCCCGCGTTGCTGTGGCTGTGGCTGTGGCGAAGGCCGGCAGCTACAGCTCCTGTCAGACCCCTAGCCTGGGAACCTCCATATGCCGCGGGTGCGGCTCTACATAAAGGCAAAAAGACAAAAAAATAAATAAACTATGGTCACAGTGGCTAGTACAGAAGGAAACTAAGTTGATTTTATTTGTTGGCAAAATTAAAAGAATGAAGGCCAGTTATGTGGCCATAATTTTCGCTTTCTGACCTCAGCAAGATTTTAAGTACATCAGATCTCAGTTCCACTCTGTTAACTTCCTGACCTGACTTCCTAACCAATACCTTATAGTCATTCCCTTCAGGGAGTCTGCAAGAGCTTTCTCAGATGTGTTTCCTCTTCCTTAGGCCCCTCTCATCCTGCCAGCTCCCAATCCTGGGTGAATCCAAGCTTCCACTGGCTTTGCCTTCCCACGTTGCTGAGTGCAGCCATTGCAAATTATTAAAGCCTCAACAGCTCTTTTATTTATCTAATTCTTTCTCAATCTAGCATCCCCTGCTCCTCCTCTATCCTCCCGTTAAATATAAACTCTTCTCAGAGTTCCCGTTGTGGCTCAGCGGAAACAAATCTGACTAGTATCCATGAGGTTGCAGTTTGTTTAGTAGGTTAAGAATCTGGCGTTGCCGTGAAGTATGGTATAGGCTGGCGGCTACAGCTCCAATTTAACCCCTAGCCTGGGAACCTCTGTATGTCCAGGGTGTAGCCCTTAAAAGACGAAATATATATATCCTCTAACTTGCCTCATCTGTACTTTAGATCTGTCTTCAGATAGTCTGCCTTTAATTTCAAGAAAAGTTGTCATCCTGCCTGGGCCAACAAGCTCTTCCATCCTTGATTCCTTTCTTTTCTGCCTCTTGAGGGTCTTATTTCATTCCCTGCCTTACATTCTCAAGATTTACTCATTGGCTCTTTTTTTTTTTTTCAATGGCCACTAGGGATCAAATCCGAGCCTCCGCAGCAACCTGAGCTGCTACAGTCAAGATTCCTAACCCATTGCACCACAGCAGGAATTCCTTCCATTGACTCTTTTTTAATCAGTATATTGTATTGAGGGGAAAGAAAAAGGGAAGAAAATGTACATTCAGATAGTACCTATTGGGTGCCAACTGTTTTAAGGGGTTTTTTGTTTGTCTTCCAGCATTTACTGAGCAGAGGCAGGTTCCTGAATACAGGTCAGAGCACTTTGCTCTTCTATACTGTTGGCCTCTCGTTCTGTATGCACACTTAAATATGTTTAAAAGTTTAGAAAGCACTGGTCTATTGTACTAAAAGTTTTCCTTCCTATAATCTCTACCCACGTCAATCTATCCTTCTCACACCAACCAGAGTTGTCTTTCCAGGGAGTTCTTGAACAACAAGTTAAGGATCCGGGGTTGTCATTGCAGCAGCTCAGGTCATTGCTGAAGGTGAATTCAATTCCTGGGCCAGGGAACTTCCACATGCCATGGATGCAGTCAAAAAAAAAAAAAGTTGTCTTTCCAAAGCAAAATCTGATTATGTGATTCCTATATTTTAAATTCTCTGAATCCCCAATACTGCCACCTGTAAATTCCTTGATGTAATATATTAGGCTTTCAAAAATCTGATCTCCAACTTAGCCTTAACTATCCATATTTACTATTTTACTCTCCCCGCACACCTTATACTCCTCCAGAAAGTAATGGTCATCGTTGCTGAGACAGTATTCTGTTATTCATTCAATTTATTTAGAATACTTCCTGAGTGCCTATGAGCTAGATGCTTTGCTAGGCTTTGAAGAAAGAAGAGACACTATCCTTTACCTTGTGTGATGTTCCTATAATGGACACTGGGAAGTTAATAGGCAATTATTACAGAGTATTGTTAGTGCTGGAATCAGGGCTCCTAATTTCTTGTATACCTATCTGCTTCTCCTATTGGATTGGAAACTCATTAAGGGCAAGGACTGTAACTTATTTAACATCCTGTTCTCAGCAGCACTTAATATATATTTATGAATGAATAAATCTGCTTGAAGTTAATCTCCCACCTCTCAAAGGTTCCGTTAAGTATAATGTATGCGAAAGGTGTCATAAACTTCAAATGTTAGCTTTTATGTTAATGTGGTTCTTCCACTTCTAGTTCTTTTTCTAGTTTGTGTGTGTGTGTGGCTTCACCCACAGCATGCGGAATTTCCCAGGCCAGGGATCAAACCCACACCACAGCAGTGACTAGAGCCACTATGGTGACAATGCTGGATCCTTAACCCCCTGAGCCATCAAAGAACTCCTCTCTAATGATGCCTTTTTTTTTTTTTTGTCCTCTTTATGGCCGCACCCAAGGCATATGGAGGTTCCCAGGCTAGGAGTCTAATTGGAGCTGTAGCCACCGGCCTGTGCCACAACCACAGCAACACGGGATCCAAGCCGCATCTGCGACCTACACCACAGCTCACGGCAATGCTGGATCTTTAACCCGCTGAGCGAGGCCAGGGATTGAACCTGCAACCTCACTGTTCCTAGTCGGATTTGTTTCTGCTGCGCCACAACGGGAACTGCTAATGATTCTTATTTAGTGTTCTGTTCCTTTTTGAAAGCGTTCTTAGAGTTTACTTTCAGTTTCGCCTATCATTACCATTGTATCAAAACCCTGACCTCCTCATATTCAAGTCCTCTATTTTAATTATCTATTCATCTGAGTTTTCTGTTATTAGCTTGAAAGCAACATATTTAAAACCTACTTATATGTCCGTTCCTATCCTTTTACCAATCCAAATAGTAGAATGAAATCACTTCTACCCTTGTCTTTTCTGTCACCATTGTCATTCTTCAAGGAGTATGTCCTTGGTTTATTTCTTACCCTTGACTCCTATCCAGTTCTCCCAAGTCTTATAGACCTGGCCTTTGAGATGTGTTTTATCTATTCCTTACTTTCCATTTTCACTTACTTTCTATTTTTTCTTTCTTTCTTTCTTTCTTTTTAGGGCCTCACTGGCTGCACAGGGAGTTTCCCAGGTGAGGGGTTGAACTGGAACTGCAGCCGCCGGGCTACATCACAGCCACCGCAACAGCAAGACCAGATTAGAGTCGCATCTGCAACCTACACCACAGTTCACGGCAGCTCGGATCCTTAACCCACTGACTGAGGCCAGGGATCGAATCTGCATCCTCATGGATACTAGCCAGATTTGTTTCTGCTGAGCCACGGCAGGAACTCCTTCCTTTCCATTTTCATTTAGAACAGCCATATATGCAGGGCTGATATTTGGTGACTGAAATATGGAGAACTCATGATAAGGAACCCTACAGTAATGTGAATTCAGATGTAATGTAATTGGCATTTGGCTCCCCAGCCTCCCACCACCTCCAGCTGGCTAACTGAAGAGTTGCTCTGGTTATTTCACTAAATCTTGTAATAATGCAACCTCATATTTTATGTGATTGAACTTATTAGACATTACAAGTTGTATGGCATAATGTTACTGTACTCTCAGTAAAGACTGTAATAGTGTAGGATTTCCCGTCATGGCTCAGTGGTTAACGAATCCGACTAGGAACTGTGAGGTTGCGGGTTCGATCCCTGGCCTTGCTCAGTGGGTTAAGGATCTGGCGTTGCCGTGAGCTGTGGTGTAGGTTGCAGACACGGCTTGGATCCCACATTGCTGTGGCTATGGCGAAGGCCGGCAGCTACAGCTCCTGTTAGACCCCTAGCCTGGGAACCTCCATATGCCATGGGTGCGGCCCTAGATAAGGCAAAAAGACACACACAAAAAAAGATTGTAATAGTGTAATAAGCAAAAATATTAGTAATACAAATTTCAGTATTACTGCATTAGTTCAAGTTAATCGTGTATAATTGTTTCATTGTGTAGAATGTTAAAGAGCGTCTTGCCAGATATCTGGGAGGCATTTGCAGCACTACCTGCCATGTTATACACTTTCTTTGTAAAGCACTTTATGCTCTAGGAGAATGACTAATTATCTGTGAATTATATTTGTTACTCTACATAAAGAAAAATATATCTGAAGATTTGAAAATTGGTATGAGTAGTGCAAGATATTTAGACCTCAATGGGCAAAGCCGTACTAATGGTAAGCTATAGAAGTAGTTTGTTGATGAATCCCAAACTTGTCAAGTCATTTAATGGGAATTGTGAAATGAGAATTAATATTTGAAAAGTAAAAAATTTAAAGATATTTAGCTTTAAAATTATATTCTAACAGCTGTCCATATTTTACAAAAAAAGAAATGATTTATTAAAGTTGACAGATTAAGTCAATTAACCATAAAGAATTGGATGTGTAACACTAAAGGAAACTGAAGATGAAGCAGAAGGTTATAGAAATAAATAAGCCCTTTGAAACAAAGCAAAGTAGATATTCCTAGAGAATAATAGATTTTCTAATAATTTTATGAAAATGCATTTCTGGCTTGATAACAGACATGAATGCATAACTTCTTAAAGTTTGTTCAATTTATCAACTTACTGAATCCCAAAACTTGGCCAGTTTAAGTTTGCAAAAGTCTGGATTAAAGATGAACAAAAATAAAATTGCAGCATTCACTAAACGATTTTGCACTAAGGATATAAAATATGTAATTTTAGACACTATTATAAGGCTTAGAAAAAATTTCAATGTAGTTGCTGGGTAGTTCAGAGGAAACCAAGAGAGGATTCAGCACCACCAAGAATATCATTAATATTAGAAGAAACTGGGAGTTCCCTTTGTGGCTCAGTGGTAAGGAACCCAACTAGTATCCATGAGAATGAGGGTATGTCCCTGGCCTCACTCAGTGAGTTAAGTATCCGGTGTTGCCTTGAGCTATGGTGTAGGTTACAGATGAGGCTCGGATCCTGCTGTTGCTGTGGCTGTGGTGAGGGCCAGTGGCTGCAGGTCTGATTTGACCCCTATCCTGGAAACTTCCATACACTGCACGTGTGGCCCTAAAAAGAAAAAAAAAATTAGGAGAAATTCTCAGTTTATTAGTTTCTGTACATAAAGAAAAACATATGACTATGATAGTCATAGTCACCTATGACTCTCAATTTAATGAGGAATTTGTTGGGAAAATTTATTGCAGTTTACCGTGTTACATCATGGCTCAGACAGGAGTATCATTTAGCTACTGACTGCTGCAACAAACAAAAGATCAATAATTTTCTCCTGCCTTGGAGAATCATCATAGTACATATGGATAATTAATGTCGCCTACCTGTTTTGCTGGAATCCCTTCTCGAAGCCTATGTTGCACACAACTGCCAAAATAATCCTCATTATTTGCTTTCATTGTATGCCTTTATTCAAAAATCATTGAGAGGAGTTCCCTTCATGGCTCAGTGGTTAACGAATCCGACTAGGAACCATGAGGTTGTGGGTTCGATCCCTGGCCGTGCTCAGTGGGTTAAGGATCTGGCGTTGCCGTGAGCTGTGGTGTAGGTTGCAGGTGCGGCTCAGATCTGGTGTTGCTGTGGCTATGGTGTCAGCCGGTGGCTACAGCTCCAATTAGACCCCTAGTCTGGGAATCTCCGTATGTCACGAGTGCGGCCCTAGAAAAGGCAAAGAGACAAAAAAAAAAAAAAAAAATCATTGAGAGTTCCCTGCCAGCCTAGCGGTTAAGAATCTGGTGTTGTCACCAATGTGGCTCAATTACAATCCCTTCTCCATGCTTAGGCACAGCCAAAAAATAATCATTTTCCTATGGGACAAACACTGTAGTTTTAGCTTCATGGTCAAACTCCATGTAATCTGATTCTCATCTCATCTCCCCCCATCCCTCTCCTTCACCTGAGCCCAACTAGTTATTCTCACCCGTAGAGATTATACACATTCCTACACGTGTCTGTGCTCATATATTTATTTCTGAAATGTTCCCCCACCACCCACTAGATTTTCTCTGTTTCTAACACCTAACTTGAAATTGTATTTCCTTGCTGAAGACTTTTGTTCCAAATCAAAATGTCTTTATAGGATTTCCTGCCTGTGGGGCAACAGGATCAGCCACGTCTCTGGAGCACTTGGGACACAGGTTCAATTTCCCAGCCCAGCACATTTGGATCCGACATTGCCACAGCTGCAGCATAAGTTGCAATGGCGGCTGGAATCTGATCCCTGGTCCAGGAACTCCATATGCTGCAGGGTGACCAAAAAAGGAAAAAAAGAAGTCTTTATAACAATTAAAAATGACAATGTAAATAGGCAAAACAAACCACTCCCTCCCTCAGATAAAACAATGAGTAAGAGGGCGACCTTTAGCTAAGTATTTAGTAGAGAACTTCCAAAGCTTAAATATGGGTTTTAGTTAACTAAGGTAATAAATAGCTATTAAAAGACATATGACTGAATCAAAAAAGTCTTTTTGCTATTTCCAGCCGACCTATTGTTCCATGTAAGGCGGCTGGAAAGACGTTTCTTTATTAGGGATGTGTAACAGTGTTTGAATAATGTACCACGTCCTTTAAAAGAAAAATAATCCAGAGCCTCTACTGTTGATCTAGGTTATTTTTGTTACACTGCTGTGCATATAAAATAAAACAAGGCATAAGCTCCTAGAGGGGACACTTTGTTGTTTATTAGCTATTCTGTCCTCAAAATTCCTTCTCACATTCCTGTTTTCTTTTGCTGAAGTACCTCTCCCCAGTTTGTACAGCCAAGGTACCCTGCCTTCTCATACAGAAGCCAAAGGTTTCTAGGAGGTTGTGGTGCCCTTCTTCTTCTTCTTCTTCTTTTTTTTTTTTTTTTTTTTTTTTTTTTGCTTTTTAGGGCCACCCTCGTGGCATATGGAGGTTCCGAGGTTAGGGGTTGAATTGGAGCTACACCTGCTGGCCTACACCACAGCCACAGCAACGTAGGATCCAAGCCACATGTGGACCTACACCACAGCTCACAGCAACACCAGATCCTTAACCCACTGAGAGAGACTAGAGATTGAGTCTGCAGCCTCATGGTTCCTAGTTGGATTCGTTTCTGCTATGCCACAACGGGAACTCCTGTACCCTTCTCCTCACTGCCCTGCTCCTGTCAAAGGGTGGTACATGACCTGATCTTGACCAACTGGATTCTGGCTCCAGGGGGATTCTTGAGTGAAGAAAACTGTGTTGGAGTCCAATCACCTGGTAGGAAATTGACCAAATGATTAAGTGGCACTTGCAGTTTTGGTTCTTTTATGGTTCTTGTTCTGTCTTGGTTCTTTGTCCTAAACCTAAACCTGGTGCTCCAACCCTCCTATTATGCTGTAAGCTATCCAGTATCCTTCCACTATATCCCCTTTGTTCTTATGTTAGGCAGATCTCCAAGATAAAGGAAGAGAAAAACAAGAAAACACAAGGTTGTTTAAGAGACTGTATAGAAGTTACCATTTGTGTGAAAAAGAGTGGAATAAAAGAAGAATACTTGCTTATATTAAATAGTTAAATAGGACCAGCAAAAGTGACTTTTCACTGCACACCCATTTACTACCTTTGACTTTTGAAGCATGGGGATGTATTATCTTTTCGAATATTGAAAAATTTTAAAGTCATAAAAGCACTGAACAAAAAACACCAATAAGTGCTAAACAGATGATTTCTAAAGGATGGCTACTTAACATTCAGTGTGCAGGAAAGACCTCTCTGAGGAAGTAGCATTTAAATTAAGCTCTGAGCAACAAGAAAAGCCATACCACAATCCTGGTGAAGAGCAATCAAAGCAAAAGGACTCAAAAGGTCTTAAGATAGGAACGCACCTCATCATTGTGTGCAAGATAATGTAGGGACCAGGTCATGTTGGAATTTGTAAGACAGAGTAAGGACTTGAGGTTGCAAATCTAAGTGCAGTTGAAAAGCCAATGGAAGTTTCAAAGAAAGGGATTAACTAGATTTCATTTACCTTTATAAAAGAACATTCTGGCATCTGAGTAGAGGAAGGATTTGTAGACCACAGGAAAAGAGGTCCAGAGACCCGTGGGGAGGGTGTTAGAGTATGCCATGAGAGGTGATGGGAGCTGAAACAAGGCTGGTGGCACGGGACACAGCGTGAAGAGGTGACACTGGGGATTAATATGGAAGCAGAGTTGCTAGGGATCACTGGGATAGCGATAACAACATAGAGTTAATGAGTAGGGTAATCAAGAAGGAATGCTAGATTTTTTTTTTAAGAAACCGAGTAGAGAGATCTAATAAAACGGTACAAAAAGACTTAGAAACAAACTCACAGATTTCAAAATCAAATTTAGGGTTACCAAAGGGGAAACCATGGCAGAGAGGGATAAATTAGGAAGCAGGGATTAATACATACACACTACTATATATAAAATAGATACTACTATATAGCACAGGGAGATCTACCTAATGTTCTGTAACAAAGTATACAGGGAAAAATAAGGGATACATGTATAGCTGATTCACTGTGCTATAAACTTGAAACTAATACAGCATTGTAAATCAACCCTGCCCCAATAAAATTTTTTAAAAAGAAAGAAAAAATTGAGTAGATAGTAGTACCCTAAATTGGATTTAGGAAGACAGGGCCGGAGCATCTTTTTGGGGGAAATCAGAGATGCCTATGAAATATACTAGAGGAGATGTCAAGAAGGTGTTTGCATGCACAAGGCTAGACAGAGTCCAGAGGATAGATCAAGCAAGGCTGGAGGCTGGATTTGTGAGCCATTGACATGTAGATAATATATAAAGCCACGGGACTGAAGTAAGTTCACCTAGGGGTAATGTGTAAATAAGGAAAAGATGGAGCTCAGCACTGATGCCTGGGCACTCCACTTTTAGGAATATAATATATATTAGAAATATATATATATATTACTTTTTTGAAACAGCTTTATTGATTCACATAGCACATAGTTCTTCTAAAATATACAATTCAGTGGGATTTAATATACATTTAATAATGTAATCCGTGGGGTTACACAACCATCACCATGATCTAATTTTAGAACATTTTTGCTTCCTCTAAGAGAAACTCCCATCACTTTAAGCATTCACTCCCCAATTCCCCAGTTCCACCCCTGACACTCACCCTAGGCAGCCACGAATCTACTTTCTGTCTCTACAGATTGTCTATTTGGGATGTTTCATACAAATGGAATCATACACTCTGCGGCCTTTTGTAATTGGTCCTTTCCTTAGCATATTTTGAAAGTTCATCTATACTGTGTCAGAATTTTTAGTCTGAATAATGGTCCACCGTATGAAAATACATTTTGTTTACCCATTCATCAGTTCATAAACATTAGTGTTTTTCCTACTTTTTGGCTATTATGAATAATGTTGCTCTGAACATTTGTGTGCACGTTTTTGTGTGGATATATATTTTCATATCTCTTGAGTAATATTGGTACTGAATGTTTGTGCCCCCCTAAAACGTGTATGTTGAAACTTCAACGTCTAGGATTTCTGTGTTTGGAGACAAGATCTTTATGGAAGTAATTAAGGTTAAATGAGTCTCAAGGAGTTCCCTGGTGGCCTAGCAGTTAAGGATCCAGCATTGTCACTGCTGTGGCTCAGGTTCAATCTCTGGCCCAGGAGTTCTGCATGCTGTGGGCATGCCCGCCCCATGCCCCCAAAACGTAGGATTCGAGTCGTGTCTGCGACCTATTACTGCATTTATTTTCATTCTGCCTTGTGTTCGACTAGTAAAAAATGTTTCCTCTAGTTTTTGAGGAATCAACACTACATTATTCTCTGTGACCACCACGTGCTTCCTATGTGTAGATTCTCAAGAAACATGCAACGGAACTTGCAACATGCAACGTGTAACTCGCTTCCGTGATAACAAGTGGAACGTGCGCGTTCCTACGGTCGTTCTGTCATCCCAAGTTCCAGGGGAATCGCTCGAGCAGCACAGGGCCGGAGTTCGAGGAGCTGGGCTGACCAAATCTCTGGCTACGGAGCTTCCAGCAGTTATTTACAGCTGAGCTCCGGCGATCACTGCTAACCCCCCCCGCCCCACCCTCCGGGGGGGGGGGCACTTCCCGGGGGCGGGACTTCCCTTTCCCTGAAGAAGCACTTCCGGCCAGAGTCGGAAGGTGTCTGGGGCCGGGCGCTTGTCTATGGACGGGCGCGTGAGAGGGGCCGCAGCTTGGACCACTCTGGCCGGCCGCAGACAGGTGAGTATCGAAGAGTCTGGGGAGCGGAGAGGTTCGAGTGTTCTTAGCTGGCTGGTGACTGGCGCCTGAGCCTGTAGTGCTCTTGGTCTTTTTTCCCGTTTTTTTTAGAAACTTCCTGGGGGCGTTGCCTGCTCCGTGGGGCTTTGACCGAGCCCAGCTGCGCCGGGGTTGCATCCGTGGGGGCGGGAGGGATGGGCAGCGCCTCACTGCGCGTCACGAAAAAGCCTTATTGGCTTGTTACTCTGAAAGAGGTGAAATTGGCACAGGCCACCTATAAGTTGATGTCTTGTTAAAGAAACAGCGCCGACCTTCCGAATCGTTTAACATTTGAGATGAATGAGAAATAACGTTAAGTAGCTGGAGAAGGGGCTGCCAGAGGGGGTGTTGTGGTTGTGGGTGGATTCAGATAAGGGTGTGACATCCCTATCCACAAAGAAATGACAGCCCTGTCGGGAAGCTAGGGCTCACAAATGCCAAACTGTTAGAGAAAGGCAGAACAGAGCTCTCTTTTGTCTGACATTAATATAGCCATGACCACCTCTCATTTGATATTTCAAATTTTTTCATCTTTTTAGTTTTAACCTTTTTGTAATGCTTTTATGTATATGGCATATTGCTGGGATTTTTTTTTTTTTTTAAATCCACGTGCACAGTCTCCGGCCTTTTGACCAGCAGGCTTATTGTATTTATATTCAGCATCATTACTGAGATATTTGTTCAGACCAGAACCTTTGGAGTCATCCTTGACTCATAGCTTCCACACCGCAGGTGTAATCTATCAGCAAATCCAAGGACTCTGCCTTCACATTTTATCCAGACTCCCAATCCCTTCTCACTACTTCCACTTATCCACGTTATAGCCATCTCTCACCTGGATTTCTGCAATAGCTACCTAACTAGTCTTTTTCTTTTTTTCAATATTTCCATCCTATTTAGAGTGATTCTCCTTTAAAAAATTAGATTGTCTCTCTCCTCTCAAAAAAATCATCCAAGTACTACCGCATTTCACTCAGATTAAAAGCCAAATTCTGGGGAGTTCCTGTTGTTGCTCAGTGGATTATGAACCCGACTAATATCCGTGAGGATGCAGATTTGATCCCTGGTGTTGCTCAGTAGGTTGAAGGGCAGATGTGGCTTGGATCTCAAGTGGCTGTGGCCGTTAGCTGCAGCTTGGGTTAGACCCCTAGCAGGTGCGGCCCTTAAAAAAAAAAAAAAGCCAAATTCTAGGAGTGCCTGCTGTGGTGCAATGGGTTAAGAATATGACTGTGGTGACTCGGGCCCACCCCCGGCCCAGTGGGTTCAGGGATCCAGTGTTGTCACAGCTGCAGCTTGGATTCAGTCCCTGGCTCAGGAAATTTCACGTGCTGCAGGCTCAGCCGAAAAAAAGCCAAATTTGTTAGAGTGGCCCTCAGGAGTCTGTGCAGTCTCATCTCTGGCTGTTCTCCCTGTTGCTCTACTCTGTTGCCTCAGTCACATCCTAACCACAGGATATTTATTCTTGTGGTTCCTTTGTATAAATGTTCTTCCCTTACATGTCTGCATGGTTTAATCCCTTAGTTCCCTTACCTCCCTCATTTTTTTTTTTTTTGTCTTTTTAGGGCCGTACCTGTGGCATATGGATGTTCCCAGGCTAGGGGGCTGAATCAGAGCTGCAACTACTGGCCTGTGCAACAGCCACAGCCACACTAGATCTGAGCCACAGTTTGCAGCAAGACTGGATTCTTAACCCACTGAGCAAGGCCAGGGATCAAAGGCCAGGGATCGAAACTGCATCCTCTTAGAGACTATGTTGGGTCCTTAACCTGCTGAGCCACAATGGAACTCCTCCCTCGTGTATATATATATATATATATATATATTTTTTTTTTTTTGAATATTACCTTCTCAGTAAGGTCTTTCCTGACATTTACATTGTATTCATTACCCTTGTGCTTATCACCATATTATGACCTGCCATGTGATTTAATTTCTCTAGTTTGTTAATGTTTACCCCATTAGGATACAAGTGTCAGAATGGAATTCCCATCATGGCACGGCGGAAAGAAAGCCGACTAGGAACCGTGAGGTTGCTGGTTCGATCCCTGGCCTCACTCAGTGGGTTAAAGCTCTGGCGTTGCCGTGAGCTGTGGTGTAGGTCGCAGACACGTGGCTCGGATCTGATGTTGCTGTGGCTTTGGTGGAGGCCAGCAGCTGTAGCAACGATTGGACCCCTAGCCTGGGAGCCTCCATATGCCGGAGGTTCGGCCCTGAAAAGCAAAAAAAAAAAAAAAAAGGACAGAAGCATCATGAGGGTTGGTATGTCTCTCTGTTTTGTTTATAGCTGTAGCCTTAGTGCCTAAAACAGGATCTGGTTTTCTGTGGGCTCTCCATAATATAATTGTTGAATATATGGATTTGGCCTTCTTTGGACCATCTGCTTTGTACTTTTTGTGCTTTTTCTCTCTTTTGCCTTTTTTTGAATTGAGGTTTTTTGTTTTGTTTTCTCTTTTCACTTTTCCCTTCTATTTGTTTGGAAGGTATGTTACCCTGTGTACTTTGTTTCTGTTCTCATGGTTAACATTTAATTTTTAATTTTAATTTTATTTTTTATATTATTTTATTTTATTGTCTTTTTGCCTTTTCTAGGGCCGCACTCCTGGCATATGGAGGTTCCCAGGCAAGGGGTCTAATCGGAGCTGTAGCCACTGGCCTATGCCACAGCCACAGCAACGCCAGATCCAAGCCGCATCTGCAACCTGCACCACAGCTCACAGCAACGCCGGATCCTTAACCCACTGAGCAAGGCCAGGGGTCGAACCCACAACCTCATGGTTCCTAGTTGGATTTGTTAACCACTGAGCCACAATGGGAACTCCTGATTTTTAATTTTTAAATTTAACGGTGCATATTTAATTGAATCAGAATTTTAACCTTGTAGAACAATATTGTTTTTACCTT
>PVHT021183726.1:32698847-32721227 GCA_004024745.2 Catagonus wagneri
TGAACACTGGAGTACATGTGTCTCTTCGAGTCATGGTTTCTGCTGGATAGATGCCCAGGAGTGGGATTGCTGGATCAAATGGTAATTCTATTTTGAGTTTTCTGAGGAATCTCCATACTGTTTTCCACAGTGGCTGCACCAATTTGCATTCCCACCAACAGTGTAATAGGGTTCCTTTTTCTCCACACCCTCTCCAGCATTTATTGTTTGTAGACTTTTTGATGATGGCCATTCTGGCCGGTGTAAGGTGGTACCTCATAGTGGTTTTGATTTGCATTTCTGTAATGAGGAGTGATGTTGAACATCTTTTCATGTGTTTATTTGCCATCTGCATGTCTTCTGTGGAGAATTGTCTGCCTAGATCTTCTACCCATTTTTGGATGGGGTTGTTTGTTTCTTTGGTGTTGAGCTGTAGGAGGTGTTTGTAAATTTTGGAGATTAATCCCTTGTCAGTTGAATCATTTGCAAATATTTTCTCCCATTCTGTGGGTTGTCTTTTCGTTTTGTTTAGGGTTTCTTTTGCTGTGCAGAAACTTTGAAGTTTAATTAAGTCCCATTTGTTTATTTCTCTTTTTATTGTCTTTACTCTGACAGATGGATCTGAGAAGATGTTGCTATCATTTGTGTCAGAGAGTGTTTGGCCTATGTTTTCCTCTAAGAGTTTTATAGTATCTGGTTATATACATTTTTTTTATATTGTTTTCCATGGTGGTCTAGCCCAGGAGATTGGATATAGTTCCCTATGCTGTATATATACAGCAGGACCTTGTTGTTTACCCATTCCATTTTTTTTTGCCTTTTTGCCTTTTTCTAGGGCCGCACTTGCGGCATATGGAGGTTCCCAGGCTAGGGGTCTAATCAGAGCTCTAGCTGCCAGCCTACGCCACAGCAAGACAGGATCCGAGCTGTGTCTGCAGCCTACACCATAGCTCACAGCAACGCCATATCCTTGACCCACTGAGCAAGGCCAGGGATCGAACCCCCAACCTCTTGGTTCCTAGTCGGATTTGTTAATCATTGCGCCACAACGGGAACTCCTGTTTATCCATTCTAAATGTAGTAGTTTGCCTCTACTAGGAATCTGTTTCTGTCTTGTAGATAGGTTCTTTTTTTTTTTTTTTTTGGTCTCTTTCGGGCTGTACCCTCAGCATATGAGCATATGAAGGTTACTAGGCTGGGGGTCGAATTGGAGCTGTAGCTGCTGGCCTACACCACAGCCGTAGCAATGCCAGATCCAAGCTGCGTCTGCGACCTTTACCACAGGTCGTAGCAACGCCGGATCCTTAACCCCCTGAGCAAGGCCAGGTATTGAACCCACATCTTCATGGATGCTAGTCAGATTTGTTTCCACTGAGCCATGATGGGAACTTCTCTAGATAGGTTCTTTTGTGTCATGTTTTAGATTCCACATATAAGTGATATCGTATGGTATTTGTCCTAGTTATGAATCTCTAGTTGCATCTTTGTTGCCGCAAATGACAATATTTTGTTCTTTTTTATGGTTATGGCTATGTAGTATTCTGTTGTATAAATGTACCACATTTTCTTCATCCATTTATCTGTTTGATTGGTTGTTTCCATGTCTTGGCTATTGTGAATAGTGCCCCAATGAACAGAGAGTGCATGTATCTTTTTGAATTATTGTTTTGTCCAGATATATACCCAGAAGTGGGATTGCTGGATCATATAGTAGTTCTGTATTTAGTTTTCTGAGGAACTCTGTTCCGTAGTGCTTGTACCAATTTTGATTCCTACCAACAGTGTAGGAAGGTTCCTTTTTCTCCACACCCTCTCCAGCATTTGCTGTTTGTAGATTCATGTTCTTTTAAAATTGTTCCTGTGCTTCTTCATTTTGCTTATATATATATTTTCTTCTCTCTGAAGCTTGAGCCTCAGCACCCATCTTTGGCCCAAGTGCCTCAGGCTGTGGTGTCCCAGGTGGTGGTACCCATGTTCTTTGTGGCTTTTTGCTTTGCCCTCTCAGACTGGCTGCTGTGCTTTCCTCTGTGGCTTTGAGGCTCCCCGTCCATCTCAGCTGATCTCCTAGCCAGTCATGGGGGAACCTCCCAGTGTGCAGATTCTTTTCCTCTCTCACAGCTCCCTCAGGAGTGCTGGTCCAGTCCTGATTCCTTTTTCTCTCTCCTTGTTCTCTCTCCTTTTTTTCTTTTTTGGTCCTACCCAGTTATGAGGAGGTTTTCTTGCCCTTTTAGTTGTCTTGGGTTTTCTGGCAGCATTCAGTAGATGTTCTGTGAGAATTGTTCTACATGTAGATTTTTTTTTGATGTGTTTGTGGGAGAAAATGAGGGCCACAGTCTACTCCTCTGCCCTCTTGATCCAGTCCTCTTCATTATTATTCATAGGAAAAAGTAACAATTACTTATTCTGAAAATATTCATACAACTCAGGTATATACGTTAATAAGGGAGAGCATGTCTTCTCTTATCCCATTCCTCCTCTGTCTGATTGACAGGAATATGTCCCCTGACTGACAGTGTGTTTTGATTTCAGTGAAACATTTCACAAAGTTGATGACATTCTTGAATGTGAGCTGGATGGTAGGAAGGCTTTTAACTAAAAAGTTTTATACATGGACTTTATCTTTGGCCAATGTCTTATATTCTTTCTTTGTTTTTACAAAAATTGAACCGGACAGATGCTAGGAGAGTTGGTTAATATGTTGGGTTATTGGATGTTTAATATATGTAAATGTAAAGTCCTGCATTTGTAATATTGTAATGTATTAACCTCTACTTCAAAATTTAGTTATACAAGTCCTGGATAGAGAAGAGCAATTTGAAAGCTCTTGGTGAGAAATAGGTAAACAGGTAGATTTTCTTTTTGTATCAGTGTCAACAGTTACCTTTTTTTTGATGGACAGTTTGGCCATGCCTTTCTAGAATCTTAAACATATTTATTTACTTGGAATTGTTTCAAGAATTTTTCCCAAGAAACTACTTCAAAGGACACTAGCAATTTAGAAATGATTGATGTTTTATTTATTTTTAATTTTAATTTTTGTCTTTTTAGGGCTGCACCTGTGGCTTACGGAAGTTCCCAGGCTAGGGGTTGAATCAGAGCTACAGCTGCTAGCCTACACCACAGCCATAGCAACGCAGGATCTGAGCCACATCTGTGACCTACACCACAGCTCATGGCAATGCTAGATCCTTACCCCACTGAGTGAGGCCAGGGATTGAACCCTCATCCTCATGGATATTAGTTGGGTTTGTTACCCCTGAACCAAGACAGGAACTCCTGAAAGATGTTTTTAGTTGTTTTCTTTGGGGTAGTAAACAATGAAAACAGTACAATAGAGAAATAATTATGATATCTAGCTTTGATTGAAGCCATTAATATGATGTTTCTGTGGCTGTATAAAAAAGTTTATAGAATGTTAAAAGAAGAACAGAAATTATATAGCATTTTCTATTGTTATAAAATTCTATTTGCATATTAATGAAAATTGAGAGGATATTTAGAACTGTTAAAAACTTTTTCAGGGTATTGTAATTATAGTAAAATTTAAACATTTTAATTTGATGATCAGAAAGTGATAGTAACTCAAGAATGTCTATGGAGTTCATTTCGTTGCATTTTTAATAGCAAGCAACAGTCTTTCCTGTGAAAAGTGGGAAAAGTGAGTGCAATATTGGGCTAATTATTAGATGTGTGACCCTCAGACCATTGAACCACATAGGTCAAGTCAGATTTGGACTATGGTTTTCAGTTTTAGGTGTTGTATTTTAAGAAAAGAATCACTAAGTGAATTAAGGAGGAGACCTTGGAATTCACATGAGGATGATTTAAGGAGCTGGGAATGTTTACCATGGTAAAGAGTTTAGAGGTGGGAACAGGAAGAGGAGAGGGGAGAAATAACGTAATGATGACATGTAAGTATTTAAATGTCAGCTGGGAAAGTTCCTGCTGTGGCACAGTGTATTAATGATCTGGCTTGTCTCTGTGGTGGTACTGGTTAGAGCCCTGGCTTGATTCAGTGGGTTAAAGGAGCTGGTGTTTGGCATTGCCACAGCTGCAGTGTAGGTCTCAGATTCAGTCTCTGCTCTGGGAACTTCCATTTGCCGAGGGTGCAGCTATATTTAAAAAGAGAAGAAGCAGCCTGTGGTCAGTGGGGAAGAAAGGCTTTTATCCTCCAGGTAGTTTATTGAATTCTCACAAGAATTGCCTTTTCTCATAACAAGTATTAGGAATGAAGTAATACAAAGTAAATAAATGTCAGCTGGGAAAGGGAATGGTTTGAGTATAGCTGCAGAGGAAGTACTAAAATCCGTTTGTGGAAATGATAGGGGGTTCATATTTCATCTCCTTTTAAAGATTACCTAACAAGTGGAGTCACCCGCAAATTAAACGGGCTATCTCAGAGTTCCCATTGTGGCACAGTGGTTAATGAATCCGACTAGGAACCATGAGGTTGTGGGTTCTACCCCTGGCCTCACTCAGTGGGTTAAGGATCCGGCGTTGCTGTGGCTATGGTGTAGGCCAGCAGCTACAGCTCTGATTTTGACCTCTAGTCTGGGAACCTCCATATGCCACGGCTGTAGCCCTAAAAAGCAAAAATAAATAAATTAAATAAATGGGCTATCTTAAGTAGTTAGTGAGTATGTATATTTAAATACAAGGCTTAGCCAAAGCTGTCATCCAGATGAACCTAACCAGGGAACAGTGACATGCTGCACGTTTAGGGGTTAGGAGCAGGCCCAGTGCAGGCAACTAGAGAAAATCTAACTAGGTGAGCAGCTAACTTCAGGACAGTTTGACTAGACACAAACATGGGGGGATCAAAGCGATGTTGTTAGCCCCAGGCCATGGAAGTGGACCAATAACTGGCATCAAGTAGGTCTAAGTACAGGATACAGGGACTCTTGGGTGACTGCCCAAAGGGAAAGGGAACTGAGGAGTAGCTTACCAAGACAAGTGTCCCATTTCTAGACCTCACAGAAGGTCACAGTATCAAAAAACAAGTATTAGAAGTGTTAAGAAACTAGATAGAATCATCAAAAAATACTGACATCTGAGTTTGCTGGTGGATCAGCAGGTTAAGGATCTGGAATTGCCACTGCTGTGGCTCTGGTTACTGCTCTGGCACAGGTTCAGTCCTTGGCCCGGGAATTTTCACATGGCATCGGTGCTGCCAAAAACAAAACAAAACAAAAAACACGACACAGAGGTAATTAATAACCTTAGACACGAGGAGTTCCCATTGTGGCACAACAGTTAACGAATCCGACTAGGAACAATGAGGTTGCGGGTTCGATCCCTGGCCTTGCTCAGTGGGTTAACTATCCAGCGTTGCTGTGAGCCGTGGTGTAGGTTGCAAATGCAGCTCAGATATGGCGTTGTTGTGGCTGTGGTGTAGGCTGGCAGCTGTAGCTCAGATTCGACCCCTAGCCTGAGAACGTCCACATGCCGTGGACATGGCCCTAAAAAAGCAAATAAAATAAAATAACCTTAGACACCATATACCTAACTATCTCAGGCCTGTGGGTATGACACACAGGTGGGAAGGAAGAGAATTTTTTCTAGAGACCAAATAGGATCGAGCATGTGAAGGAACTAATTCAGGAGTTATTTATATATGTTAAAGGAAAATGAGAATGATGCCTAATGCCTTCTTTCCTCACTTCTGCTATTATACTGCTTGGTTTCCTGCTCACCAAGTTGACCAATGCTTAGTTCTTTTCACCAAGCCATTGATCTCCAAGGTGGTCCCCTTAGGCTGAACCCTGGCCAGAGCTGCAGACTAATTGTAGGAAGTGGTTACAAGTTTCTGGGTTTGGATAATCCCAGGCCCTCTGGTTTGTGGAACCAAGATTCAGCCTGCCACTTTATCTGCTTGTAGGAATGGTGCTCTACTGTGATCTTACTTGCGTTTCTCCTCAGGGACTAGAACTTCACATCTCAACATGGGTTTGTGAGTAGGGCCCTACGTGTTGACCAGACCTCCTAGCTGCTGACTGTGTCTGGACTTCCCAGAATGTGGCTTCCTCACGCCTGCCCTGATCCTCCTGTTGACTTCATCATCAAATTATCTGTACTGTTTTGACTTTTCCCACCAAGTTGAGGTTCCTGGAAGAGTTGCCTTTTGCTTTTCAACCCTGATGGGCAAGTTTAGGTCTACATGTTAGCTCCTTCCTGACTGCCATATTTAAACCATCAAAATTCAGCCCCATTTTGAAATAAGAATTGGGGAAAATGTTTTTATGAGAAACCAGAGAATCTAATTGAGAGAACCCATTATGAAACTTGATAGAGATAAAAATGCTCAGGTTATTTTGTTTTATGGGGGTAGCAGGTCAAATGTGACACAGACAACTCCAGTAATAGAGGAAATGTCTACTGTTTCTTTCAAAAAGGGGAGTTCCTATTGTGGCCCTGTCGGGTAAGAACCCAACACAGTGTTTATGAGATTGCAGGTTTGATCCCTGGCCTTGCTCAGTGGGTTAAAGATCAGGTGTTGACACAAGCTGTTGCATAGTTTGCAGATGTGGCTCAGATCTGGCATTTCTGTAGCTGTGGTATGAGCCTCAGCTGCAGGTCCAATTCAGCTATTAGCCCAGCAACTTCCGTATGATGCAGGTGTGGCTGTAAAAAAAAAACAACAAAACAAACAAGCAAACATAAAACCAAAAATGTGATTTTTTTTTTTTTTTTAGGGCCATGCCTGCAGCATATGAAAGTTCCTAGGCTAGGGGTCAAATCAGAGCTACAGCTGCTGGCCTATGCCACAGCCACGCCATGCAGGATCCAAGCTGAGTCTCCGACCTACACCACAGCTCACAGCGAGCGAACCTGTGTCCCGCGGCTACTAGTTGGATGTTTCCACTGCACCACACCGGGAACTCCCAAAACTGTGATTTTAGGAGTTCCTTGGTGACTCAGCAGGTTAAGGATCTGGCGTCACTGCTGTGGCTCGTGTCACTGTTCTAGCATGAGTGCAGTCCCTGGCATGGGAGCTTCGTGCTGCAAGTGCAGCCAAAAAAATTATTTTGATTTTTTTATCCTAAGAAGATGTGATTAGCTGTGTATGTTTTTCTAATTTTGTGTAATATGGTAATATTATTATAGGAGAAAAGTAACTTTCTCCTGTAACTTACGGTGTTTTCAAAATCCTTACACTGCAACATTGCAGACTTTTTATAATGGAAACTAGGTTTCATTTTAACAAAGATGAAGTATAGTGGAGAACCATATTTGTGTTAGCAGAAAGAACAGAAAGGTTTTAAGCCCTAGTCTCACAGCATCTGATGCTGTTGCTCCTTTATTCCTACTGCCCTTGGATTCCAAGACACTAGGAATCTGGTTTTCACTTAATCTTTTTTGGGTTTTCCTCCTAACTCTTTTGTAGTTTTTTTTTTTTCCATCTGCCTTTTGAATGTTTTCTCAGAGCTCTGTCAGTGATTCAGTGATCCTCTTTTTTTTTTTTTTCCGGCCGTGCCCGTGGCATGCAGAAGTTCCCAGGCCAGGTATCGAACCTGTGCCATAGCAGTGACCTGAGCCACAGCAGTGACAGCACTGGATCCTTAATCTACTGAGCCACCAGGGAACTCCAGTGGTTTTTCTTCTTTCTTTCCTTTTCGCCACGTCCTTGGAAGTTCCTGGGCCAGGGACTGAACCTGCACCATAGCAGTGACAACACCAGGTCCTTAACTTGCTGACCACTAGGGGACTCTAAAAAATGCATTCGATTTTCAGACATAATTAGACAGTAAAGTCAGATTATGAGAGTCTGGTACATAAATCTTTATGTTCTTCTCTTCACCGAAATGTAAAGACTAAATTGGTCGAAAGCATTGACTTCATGAATATCTACATGAAGTTTTTGTTTTTGGCCGTGTCACAGCAGTAACCAGAGCCACAGCAGTGACAACACCAGTTCTTTAACCCACTGAACCATGAGCATGTTAAAAAATATATTTTTTTTAAAGAATTTTACTGAGTTCTTGTCAATGTTGTGTTTTCTTCCTAGATTTCCTGATATTTTGGATTCTGGCTGTGTTATAATGAATGACACTTCGACATCAGATGTCATTGGTCGGAGAGTTGAAGTTAACGGAGAACATGCAACTGTGCGTTTTTCTGGCTTTGTCCCTCCTGTAGCAGGTAATTTATGGCCGTGTGTGTGTGTGTGTATTTTGCAGTTGTTTCTGGGTCAGCTTCTCAATAGTGCTTTATACCACCGATTTTGAGGAAACTAATGCTCAAGTTATATTAGCCTCTGATATATAGTTGTTTAATTTGGGTGACAATATGCGTGGTATCTATGGTTTTATTTGATTATACACTTATCTAATTATTTAGTGTTGCTATTTTATATTAAGTCAATCTTAAAGTATCTTCTGAGTAAACTTTAAATAATAAAAAATCTAGAATTCCTGTAATCCTAAGCTCAAAAATGAAGTAATTTTTTGCAGTTTCTTATCATTAATCCGTTTGTACTTAATTAGTTTAACTGATATAAATACAATTTTGTGTTACACTTTCGCTTATGATTTGGCATATATTTGTGTTTCTAGAGCATTATTTTACTTGTATTTCCATTTTTATTGAGATATAATTGACATTAGTTTCAGGTTTACAGCATAATGATTCAATATTTGTAAATATTGCAAAATTATAATCACAGAGAGTCTGTCTAACATCCATCACCACACATATTTACACATTTTTTTCTTGTATGAGAACTTTAAGATCTCCTCTCTTGGAGCTCCCATTGTGGCTCAGCGGTAATGAACCCAACTAGTATCAGTGAGGACGAAGGTTTGATCCCTAGCCTTGCTCAGTAGGTTAAGGATTTGGCGTTGCTGTGAGCTGTGGTGTAGGTCGCAGACATGGCTTGGATCCCATGTTGCTGTGGCTGTGGTATAGACCATCAGCTCCAGCTCTGATTCAACCCCTAGCCTGGGAACCTCCATATGCCTTGGGTGTGGGCCTAAAATGACAAAAAAAGATCTACTCTCTTAGCAATTTTTAAATATACAATACTCTATTCACCATACTATACTATACTGTAATACTGTACTGTATATATAGTATATATATAATATATGCTACAATACTATAGTCCCCATGTTGTGTGTTACATCTCTAGGACTTTTTTTTTTTTTTTGTCTTTTTGTCTTTATGTAGAGCTGCACCCGCGGCATATGGAGATTCCCAGGCTAGGGGTCTAACAGGAGCTGTAGCTGCCAGCCTTCACCACAGCCACAGCAACGCGGGATCCGAGCCGCATCTGCAACCTTCACCACAGCTCACGGCAACGCCGGATCCTTAACCCACTTAGCAAAGTCAGGGATCGAACCCACAACCTCATGGTTCTTAGTCGGATTCGTTAACCACTGAGCCATGAAGGGAACTCCTCTAGGACTTATAACTAGAAGTTTATAGCTTTTGACCCCTTTTACCCATTTTATCTACCCCCCATCTTCTACCTCTGAGTCCACTAGTCTGATCTCTGTATCCTTTCTTTTCTTTTTTTCTTTTTGCTTTTTAGGGCCGTACTCGGTCATATGGAGGTTCCCAGGCTAGGGGTCTAATGGGAGCTGTAGGAACCTGCTTATGCCACAGCCACAGCAACGCGGGATAGGAGCTGTGTCTGCGACCTACACAACAGCTCACGGCTATGCCGTGATCATTAACCCACTGAGCAAGGCCAGGGATTGAACCCGCAACCTCATGGTTTCTAGTCGGATTTGTTAACCACTGAGCCACGATGGGAATTCCCCCTCTTTTCTTTTCTTTTTTTTTTTTTTTTTAAAGATACCACATACGGGAGTTCCCCTTGTGGCTTAGTGGAAACCAACCTGACTAGTATCCATGAGGACGCAGGTTCGATCCCTGGCCTCGGTCAGTGGGTTACAGATCCGGTGTTGCCATGAGCTGTGGTGTATGTGGCAGATGCAGTTCAGATCTCGGGTTGCTGTGGCTGTGGCTGTGGCTGTGGCCAGCAGCTACCGCTCCAATTTGACCCCTAGCCTGGGAACGTCCATATGCTGCAGGTGCAGCCCTAAAAAAAGAGAAAAAAAAAGATTCCACATATAAGTGAGATCATACAGTATTTGTCTTTCTCTGATTTATTTCACAGCTTAATGCTCTCAAGGTCCGTACAGGTTAAGATTTCCTTTCTGTTTATGGCTGAATGCTATTCTGTTGTATATATATGTACCACATCTTCATCTATTCATCTATCCATGGACACTTAAGTTACTTCCATGTCTTGGCTCTGTAAGTAATGCTGCAGTAAACATGGGGTGCAGCTCTCTTTTCGAGTTAGTGTTTTTGTTTTCTTTGGATAACAACTCAGAAGTGTAGCTCTGGGTCCTATGATATTTTTTGTTTTTTCCCTATGGTACTTTGAATTTTTTGGAGGAATCTCCATCTGTTTGCCATAGTGGCTCACCAGTTTACATTGCTACTACCAACAGTGTGCAAGGGTTCCCTTTTCTTCATAGCCCCATCATCACTTGTTATTTGTCTTTTTGATAATATTTCTAACAGGTGTGAGGCGACAGCTCATTGTGGTTTTGATTTGCATTTACCTGATGATTAGTGAATGTTGAGCATCTTTTCATGTACCTGTTGGCCAATCTGTATGTCTTCTTTGGAAAAAGGCCTATTTAGAGCCTCTGCACAATTTTAAATCAGATTTTTTTTTTCTATTTAGTTATATGAATACTTTATGTCTTGAATATTAACCCCTTGTCAGATATATGATTTGCAGATATTTCTCCCATTTGATAGGTTGCCTTTTCATTCTGTTGGTTTTACTTGTTTCTTAATGGTTACATTTAGAATAGTACATAGTTTATTTAATCATTCCCCTTTTTTAGACAATAGTTTCTTTTTACTTTTTTGGTTTTTTACTAACAGTTTACTTTTGTAAATAGCAGTATAGTAGACTTACTTATATGTCTTAGTCAAGCAATAAATATTTAAATATCTTCTGTATATTAGGAACTGGCCTGAGTCCGTACAGGAGGATTCAGTGATAAACTCAAACTGGAGTGTCTCAAAGTGTGGTCCCTGATTAGTGTCAGCATCACTTGATTACTTGTTAGCAATGCTAATTCTTGGGCCTTACCCCAGAACTACTGAATCAGAGACTCTGGAGGTTGGGCCCAGTGATCTGGGTTTTAAGAAGCCCTCCAGTGTATTTTACCAGTTCACTACAATTTAAGAACCACTGAATTAGATATGGACTCTGCCTTCATAGGCCCACGATTTACAGGGATGTTTAGTATGGAGAGGGTTTCCTCCCTTGTTTGACTAGGATTATTGGTAACCTGGAAGAGAAAGTAACGTTTAAAGTCAGATGATAGAGGTTTCCATGGTGGCTCAGTGGTTAACGAATCTGACTAGGAACCGTGAGGTTGCGGGTTTGGATCCCTGGCCTTGCTCAGTGGTTTAACAATCTGGCGTTGCCGTGAGCTGTGGTGTAGTTCGCAGACACGGCTCGGATCCTGAGTTGCTGTGGTTGTGGTGTAGGCTGGCAGCTATAGCCCTGGTTCGACCTCTAGCCTGGGAACCTCCATATGCCATGGATGCAGCCCTAAAAAGCAAAAAAAAAAAAAAAAAAGATACTTAATTCCCAGAGTTTTGGAGTTCTCATCATGATGCAGCAGTTAACAAACCCGACTAGGAACCATGAGGTTGTGGGTTCGATCCCTGGCCTTGCTCAGTGGGTTAAGGATCCTGCATTGCTGTGGCTGTGGTGTAGGCCAACAGCTACAGCTCCGATTCGACCCCTAACCTGGGAACTTCCATATGCCACGGGTGCAGCCATTAAAGGACAAAAAGAGCAAAAAAAAAAAAGTTAAAACAGCAACTCTAAATGTAGATGTTATTTGTCCTGCTTTTATAGATGAGAAGCAAGACTCCAGTCTCAAAGCTTTCTTACAGGGAGCAGGGACTTGAATCTGCGCTTTAGAGCCCAGGCACTTTCTATTCTCTTGCTTCTCAAGAATATGAATATTTTATTTATATAGGCTTTTCAGGGCTGCACCCATGGCATATGGAAGTTCCCAGGCTAGGGGTCGAATTGGAGCTACAGCTGCTGGCCTACGCCATAGCCACAGAAATGCTGGATCTGAGCAGTGTCTGCAAACCTACACCACAGCTCATGGCAATGCTGGATTCTTAACCCACTGAGCGTGCCAGGGATTGAACCCGCAACCTCTGGTTCCTGGTTGGATTGTTTCTGCTGCGCCACGATGGGAACTCCAAGAATATGACTATTTTAGATTTTTGATAGGTATATTGCCAATTTGCCATCTGAAAGTATTGCATCAGTGTCCAGTTCTTGGAAATATTTGATGCTCCAGTTCTCTGGGTAGCAGACTGATACGGAGTTTCACGGTTTGGAAGTGCAGTGCTCAGAAAGTGTATTAGGGAGTTGAGATTCCCATACAGGGGAAGGGAAGGGGCGGGAGCTGGATTGGGCAGGGGGGGGAGCTGGGCTGTAATGTAGTCTAAACTAAGGTTTCAGCTGACCCTGTAGAGTATCTGAAAATAAGATGGCCCTTCAGAGTCTTTCCTAGTTGAGGTGTGATGATATGTCACTGGGTTCTGGTTGCCTCAGGAAGGAAGTGTGCACAGGAGCAAGGTGGTTTTTTTAACAGAGACAATTCTAAAAGCCAGACCACAGTTGAGTGCTAACTGCCAAAAGCCGGTACTCCCAGCAGCTGGGGGAAATACGATCCAATTCCTAAAGGCAAATTAGGAGTGGTCCATCACAAGTAGAATAATTTAGATGGGAGCTATTTAATGGTAGTTTAGCAAATATGATACATATTTGCTGGTACAAATTATTAAGCTGCCTGTGAGTTTGACACTTTCTTCATGTATGTATTATCAGGCAATTTTTCTTCCCTGAAAATTATAATTCTGTAAAGCAAGAGCTACTGTGTATTTACAATTTTAATTTAAATTATAATTTATTAAATATAGCATTGTATGGGGGCCTTCTATCCATTACCTCAGTTGGTGCTACTTTTGTCTTTCTTTTAGAGATCATCTATGAGGTTGATACAAAGGTGCAGAGAAATTGAGCACAGATTTAGTACTTACTCTTGGGGTTACTGCAGTGGATGTTGTTATTGAGCTGTTGTGACAACTAAATGGGTTAGAGGTTTAAAAGCACTTAGACCAGTTACTGTGCATGCTGAGCACATGGAACAGTGGCATCTAGAACTCTGAGTGCCTAGTAGGCGCTTACTATGTTTGTTGAGTGACTGAATGATCTCACACATCCAGTGAGATAGATAGCATTATTCCTATTTTCTGGATGAGAAAACTGAAAAGTTAAGTTCACTGGGGATCACCTGCTTAGGAATTGATGAGGCAGGATTTAACCCAGGTGCTCTGACTCTTAAGCCCTGTGATGAGTAAATTGTGGAAGAATCACGAAACTAAGTAAGGACAAATTCTGAGCTGCAGAGGGTTAGCAGTGCTCAGGGAGGTGTCATTTCAGGGGAAGGAAGGACTGGATAGGGTAGACTGATCCGCTGCTGGACCTGCTGTTGTGTGTTACAGATTGCTGAGCCCTGCATTTTCTCTGCTTTAAGGCAGCAGGGGGCGGGGCTATGAGCACAGATTCCCAACACTCTACAGCTGGTTCCTCAGGCGCTCAGAAGGCTGGGAACTCCCACATTCCCACAGAACAACTGGGCTGGACCTTCAGAGCAGGCTGGGCTGTTTGCTAAGGCGGCTTAGCTCAGTCTGGCTCTGCTGACCCTTGGTTCCTTCCCAGCCCCTCTTTCAGGCCTTGGTGCTGCTGAGACCCAGGCCTGCGTGAATCCTCTTAACACCGAGTCCAGTTAAGGGGCTCCCCTGGTATCTGCAGGCTCCATGTAAGATCTCTGGGTGGCCCTGTCCTCGTCTGGCTGTCATTTGGGGGAATATTCACTGTTCACAAAAAAGAGCTTCACTCCTTCGCTTTGGTCCATCTCCTGCTAACCTCGCTGAATCTGAACATTTGACAAATGATGGCTTGTAATTTAGAGGAAGGTCCCAGGAGCTGCCCAGACCCATGGAGAGAGCAACGCGGCTCAGTCCATCTATGGCCTCCGCCTGGCCAGGCCAGGTTGTTTGGGGAAACTGGTTTTTGTTCTGCTTGCCCTTGAAACAGGAGCTGAGGGAAATCGGTTGTCTGCAGCTGGGAAATGCAGACTTCTTTGCTTTTATTCCTGGTAGAGACCAGCTTGAGTGCCAGGCAGACGAGGAGGGACAAGGGTGGGTGGGAACCAGGCTGCTCAGGGGCCTGGGCCATGCTCTCCCCTAGGCTCTGGAACCTGGATGAGTAAGGGTGACGTTGGAAGACCCTGAAGAGCCTTGGGCCGTATTCAGCCTAGGGTGGTGGTGGGTAGCCCTGCATAGGGCCGTGGAGGCCTACTTCCCCTGCCCCTCGACTTGGAGTCAGTCCCTTAACTCCTTCCTTCACCTCAATGTGAACAGCTTTGTGTATCTACTTAGGCCAGTGGTGATCTCCCCTCTCTGACCACCCACTGGGGCTGGGGATCACCGCAGCTGCTCCCTGTCCTCCCTAGGATGGTCCTGATGCCCAGAGGGTCACCTAGTGGGCAAGTTATTAAACTGTGAAACTCTGCAAATCCACTTCACCCCAGGAAAGTCGGGGCTGATACTTTGGGCATCCCATAGATACCCCAAAGCCCACAAATCCCTGGCTGAGTGGGGTGGGGTGTGTGGGCCCTTTGTCAGGGGGTGTAGGATCTTCTGGGATGTTTTGGGAGCCTTGCTGCTATTTTTTTCTTTTCATGGCTGCACCTGTAGCATATGGAAGTTCCCGGCTCAGTGGTGGAATCAGAGCTGCATCTGCAACCTACACTACAGCTCACGGCAACGCCGGATCCTTAACCCACTGAAGCCAGGTCAGGGATTGAACTGCATCCTCAAAGAGACAATACCGTGTCTTTAACCCACTGAGCCACAACAGGAACTCCTCTTTTTCTTTTCTTAGTATTTATTAACATAATACATGAACATGGTAAAAATATAATACAGAGAAGAGTTCCTGGGTAGCTTAGCAGTTAAGAACTCGATGTTGTCACTGCTGTGGCTCAGGTTCAGTCCCTGGACCGGAAACTCTGCATGCCCCCAAAATAAAAAAAAAATGGTACCGAAAGACTTATGATGAAAGCAACTGTGTCCAGCTGTGGGTGTTTCTTTACTCGTTGGTTCTGATGTTTTCTTGGTTACATATTCTGAGGTCATAATGTCTCTTCAGTTATGAGATGTTTTCTTCTAAGATACCTTTGCTAATTTTACTTGCTTTTTCTTTCTTTGTCCTATTGGTTGGGTATGCGATCTCCTGGATTAATTCGGTTTTTTTCCCTTCCTTCTTACAATTAGTTGAAAAAAATTACTGTTTCTGTTGTAAAATTCTGGATTTTTCTCATTGCATCCTCATGATGTCATTAACATGTTTTTCTGTCCTTTGTACTCCTTCTTAATTGGTGGTTACACAGAGCCTTTTCAGATATTTTGGTTTTTGTACAAATACTTTATAGGTGATATGTATTTGTCAGGAAGCATATAATGTCTGATTGTATCTCTCTCTCTCTCTCTTTTTTTTTTTTTTGGTCTTTTTAGGGCCTCACCTGAGACATATAGAAGTTCTCAGGCTAAGGGTTGAATGGGAGCTACAGCTGCCGGCCTGTGCCACAGCAATGCCAGATATGAGCTGTGTCTGGGACCTGCACCACAGCTCATGGTAACACCAGATTGTTTAACCCGCTGAGTGAGGCCAGGGATCGAACCTGCATCCTCATGGATATTGGGTTGGGTTTTTTACCGTTGAGCCACAGCAGGAATTCCCAGTTGTACCTCTTTTTGCTATGGTAGCAGTTGTTGGTGTATATTGCTTATATCCATTATCTGATTGGGCTTGTAAAATGGTGATATTCTGATAGTTTTCTTTCTTTTGTCATCATTCTTCTGGTAGATGAGATAAGTAGCTGGACAAATTGTATCGTGGAAAATGTACCTGTGTTAGTTACTTGCTTTCCAAAATAACTGGATGACTGAAATGCAGGATAAATGTTTGATTCTCTCCTTTTATTTATCAGTCTTCATAATAATGAGTTGGTTCACTAGAAGACCTATGAACTTAAATGTCCTTAAAAAGTCATGGGTTTAAGCATTTCGATATATTTCAATTCATTGCTGTTATTATTATTATTTTTTGTTGTTGTTGTTTTGTTTTTGTCTTTTCTAGGGCCACACCCGCGGCATATGGAGGTTCCCAGGCTAGGGGTCTAACAGGAGCTGTAGCCGTTGACCTACGTCACAGCCACAGCAACGCGGGATCCGAGCCGCGTCTGCAACCTACACCACAGTTCACGGCAATGCCGGATCCTTAACCCACTTAGCGATGCCAGGGATGGAACCCGCAACCTCATGGTTCCTAGTCGGATTCGTTAACCACTGAGCCACGACGGGAACTCCCATTGCTGTTATTATTGATGCTCGAATTATCCCATCTATGCCAAGTAGGAACCTTTGAGATTGGCACCTCAGTACTTTTGATGTGACCCAATGGTTTTTGTTAGTTTCTTTATCCTATCAGGAATAGGAAACTATCAAATGTGCAGAGTTCATCATACACATTTTTTCCCAACATCACAATCAGCCATTTCTCCAAGAGCCTGCTTTTGTTTTTTTGTTTTGTTTTGTTTTTAGTGGCAAATAGCATTTAGAGGCTTCAATCTGGGTTCTAAGTGATTTTGGAGATACAACAGTGAGTGATGGCTTGAAGTGAGATATTAATTTCTTGCTCAGGAATTGAATCTGGACAGCCTGGGTGAAGGCCAGGAATCCTAGCCACTAGGCCAGCAAGATACGAAAAACAGAGTTACCCTGATTCTTGCCCTCTGTTGAGAGCAAGAATGTTTCAAGTAGGCAAAGACATGTGGGAGAGCACACAGATAAGTAGTTTATTTATTTAGGACAGAGTAAGGCAGGAATACACACCCAAAAGAGGGGTGCAAGTGCCTGTGTCTTCCTGAATGAGGAGTGCACCAGGGAGGTGATTTAAATTACTTAATATGGGGCAGTTCTTCTGGGTCTTTGTTTTCCTTTGGCCAGTTATCTTATTTTATTTCTCACACCTGACGAGACCCAGGGCCTTCCCCATATGTGTGTGCATTTTTGGCCAAGATGGATCCCAGAGCAGAGCTTATGAGAAGGTTAACAGGACTTGTCATGGCCTGGCACCCCTTTCCTTTTTACCCCTAGGAATCTTTGCTGTGCATGTGTAGTTGGGGAGGTCTCGACCCCAGGAATAATTGAAGTAGTCATCTTATCTCTGTACTCCAGCAGAGCTCAGCTGCTGCCATTACCTTTCTCCTGGATGTGTCAAAGAAAAGCAAGGCCCAGTTTACTCAGCCTGACAAGTCCCAGCTGTTCTCAGCCCAGGGGCCCATCTACCTCCTGTTACTGGTCATTGTTTTGAGGCCCTTTTTAATGGACAGAGTTGTATCTGTAGGACTAATTCCTAGAAGTAGAGTAGATTTAAGGAGATTATGTGTATTTTTTGGTACTTATAAAAAGTTTCAAACTTGCAGAAAAGTAGAGACTGGTATAAGGAACACTTGTATAAGTATGCTTGTTATGTCAGTTTAACAGTTGTTAATGGTTTGCCATATTTGCTTAATTTCTTTTATTTTTTTAAGCATTTTTTCATATTTTATTTTTAATGTATGCATATTTTTATTTTGTATTGTAATTCTATTTTTAAATGATTTTTGTTTTTTCCATTATAGTTGGTTTACAGTGTTCTGTCAATTCACTACTGTACAGCAAAGTGATCCAGTCATACATATATATACATTCTTTTTCTTACATTATCCTCCATCATGGTCCATCATAAGTGACTAGATATAGTTCCCTTTGCTGTCCAGTGGGATCTCATTGCTTCTCCACTCCAAATGCAGTAGTTTGCATCTATTAACCCCATGCTTAAGCATTTTAAAGTAAGTGATATACATAGTGGCATTTCATTCCTAAAAGCTTCACTGTGCTTCTCCTAAAAGAAATACATTTTCTTACAAAATAGTATGCTTTAAACTTAAAATTTTAAGAATTTTTTAAAATTTAAAATTTTTAATTGAAATATGGTTGATATACAGTGTTGTTAATTTCTGTTCTATAGCAGAGTGATTCAGTTATATACATTCTTTTTCATATTCTTTTCCATTGTGAATTTATCACAGGATATTGAATATAGTTGCCTGTGCTATACAGTAGAGGCTTGTCTTTTTTTTTTTTTTTTTGGTCTTTTTAGGGCTGCACGTGTGGCCTATGGAGGTTCCCAGGCTAGGGGTTGAATTGTAGCTGTAGCCGCCGGCCTACGCCACAGCCACAGCAACGTGGGATCCAAGCCACATCTGGGGCCTATACCACAGCTCATGGCAATGCGAGATCCTTAACCCACTGAGTGAGGCCAGGGATCGAACCCGTGTCCTCATAGATGCTAGTCTGTTTCGCTAACTGCTGAGCCATGACGGGAACTCCGAGGCTTGTCTTTTATCCATTCTATATATTATAGTTTGTATCTATTGACCCCAAACTCCCACTTCATCCCTCTCTCCCCACCCCCTGGCAACCACAAGTCTGTTCTCTATGTCTTGTGAATCTTTTCCTGTTTCATAGGTAGGTTCATTTGTGCCATAATTTAGATTCCACATATAAGTGATATCATATGGTATTTGTCTTTCTCTTTCTAACTTTGCTTAATATAGTAATCTGTAGGTGCATTCATGTTGATACAAATGACATTGTTATTTTTTTTTTTTTGCTTTTTTTTTTTTTAGGGCTGCTCCTGCTGCATATGGAGATTCCCAGGCTAGGGGTCCAATCGGAGCTGTAGCCACTGGCTTATGCCACAGTCACAGCAATGCGGGATCTGAGCCGTGTCTGCAACCTACACCAGAGCTCAAAGCAGCACTGGATCCTTAACCCACTGAGTGGTGCCAGAGATCAAATCCGGAACCTCATGGTTCCTAGTCGGATTCATTAACCACTGAGCCACGACAGGAGCTCCCTGCATTTCTATAATATTTAGCACTATTGAACATGTTTTCATGTGCCTGATGGTCATTTTTATGTCTTCTTTTGATAAATGTCTATCTAGGTCTTCTGTTCATTTTTTGATTGGGTCATTTGTTTGTTTGTTTTTGCTTTTTAGGGCCACACACAGCATATGGAGTTTCCCAGGCTAGGGGTCAAATCAGAGCTACAGCTGCTGGCCTCTGCCATAGCCACAGCAGCATCAGATCTGAGCCGAGTCTGCGACCTACACCACAGCTCACAGCAACGCCGGATTGTTAACCCACTGAGCAAGGCCAGGGATCTAACCTTCAACCTCATGATTCCTAGTCAAATTCATTTCCGCTGCACCACGATGGGAACTCCTAGATCGTTTTTTTGTTGTTGTTGTTGAGTTGTATGAGCTGTTTGTATATTTTGGAAATTAAGCCCTTGTCCAGTGCATCATTTGCAACTATTTTCTCCCATTCTGAAGGTTTTTTATTTTGTTTATGGTTTCCTTTGCTGTACAGAGCTTGAATAAATTTAAATTTTGATTCATATTGTCGTATTGGTGAATAGAGTTCTTTTTAACCAACAACTAAACGAGATTATTGAAAAACTGTGTCCTTATTAATGTCTTTGTTTACAGTCCTTGAAGGTTCTCAAGGTGGGGTAGGTACATTCTTTAATATGGCTAATGACATGGTCCTTAATAATTAAAGGCATTTTAATCTATATTTTACAGCATCAAAATTTCACACTAGCCTTTTTCTTAATGTTAAACATGAGTTTCTTGGTTATCTCACGTAAAGAAAATTTGTATCTAATCATCGTTGTTATACTCTTTTTACCCCACCAAGAAGGCTGTTTATTTAATAACATTTTAAGACAACATTACTGTAGGCTGTTGACATTATTTATGAGCTGAGTTATGTTGCCCAGGGCATTTTTAAAAATAACATATTTTATTGTTGTTTTGTTGCTATTATTCCAAAGTTTTTAATGTTCTTTTTTTCATAGCCTTTATTGACATAATACCATCGAAAATCAGAGTCTACACAAATTGTCTGGTAGTAAAACTACATGAAGTGTGTATAAAGTGCATTTTTTTTTTTTAATGGCCACCCCTTCAGCACATGAAGTTCCCAGGCTAGGGTTCAAATCGGAGCTGTAGCTTGTGGCAACACCAGATCCTTAACTCACTGAGCGAGGCCAGGGATTGAACCTGCATCCTCACGGACACAGTGTTGGGTTCTTAACCTGCTGAGCCATGGATGGAACTGCTAAAGTACTCTTTTTGGAGCGTTTTGGTACAGCCTGCAGATGAATCGTGCTTTTGTCCTCCTACCAGAGCAAATAGGCGTATATATGTTTAAATGTGATAATGTATGTTTTCATGTTCTGGGAGCAGATGGAAGAAATAGCTAAACCTACAGACTAACCGTTGTCTAGAAGAACATGTCAACGTTACGTCAGCATTGTCTTTGACAGACACATGATGGCATTAAAACAGCTGTTATATAGTAAGACAAGTAATTAATTAGGTAATACAGTTAATTATTTCAGGGTGCATTTTATAGCACAGTTAATTATTGAAATGTAGACCCACTTAAAATTTGTAGCAGATTTTATTATGGGAGAAATAGGCATTTGGGAATTTTTATTTATTTTTTTTGCCTTTTGTAATCTTTGGGCTGCACCTGCGGCATATGGAGGTTCCCAGGCTAGGGGTCGAATTGGAGCTACAGCTACAGCTGCTGGCCTATGCCAGTCCACAGCTCACAGCAGCACCAGATTGTTAACCCACTGAGTGGTGCCAGGGATCAAACCTGCAACCTCACGGTTTCTAGTCGGATTCATTAACCGCTGTGCCATGATGGGAACTCCTGGGAATTTCTAATTTAAAGTGTTTCAGGCCCCAGGTCACTTCTTCCATATCTTCCAGATACAGAAAATTTGGTACTCAGGTGTGTATGTGTTTGAGACTTTGAACATATGTTGGATTGCTTCCTGAGAGAGAATTTTTGCTCCTTTAAGTACTGTTATGTGTAGTCTTCTGCCTCAAAGCGTTGTTAGGAGGAATCAGTGAATTAATATAAATATAAAGCATTTAGGACTCTGCCTGACAGGGAGTAAGAACCTTTTAAATGTAGAGATTAGTATTATTATTTGTCTTTTTAGGGCTGTAGCTGTGGCATATGAGCCTAAGGCTAGGGCTCAAATCAGAGCTGTAGGTTCTAGCCCATGCCAAAGCCACAGAAATGCCAGATCCGAGCCATGTCTGCGACCTACACCACAGCTCACGGTAACGCCGGACCCTTAACCCACTGAGCAAGGCCAGGGATCAAACCTCCATCCTCATGGCCGCTCGTCAGATTTGTTTCCCCTGAGCCACAATGGGAACTCCTAAATGTTAGAGATTATTATTGTTTTTGCTGTTACTCTTATTATTATGGTGAATTAGAAAAAGTACTCCTTTCTTAGAACACTTAATTTCTCTCTATAGGAAAATCATCATAATTGATTTTTATTAGAGCATGATACTTCATTATCATCTTCCAGAAAAAAAAATCAATGTAATAAATATACAAGTCTCTAATTTATGGCCCTCAAGGCCAGAAAATGTGGTCTTTGATTGTCAGATTAAACTGTTACCCCTATCAACCACATGCCTTATAACCCTAGTTATAAGCCAGGTAGATAGATAGCCAGATAGAATTCCTGTTCTTCAGTTTATTAAAAGTGACTTCGGTTTGGAATCACTGTCATTTAACTATAGAAAGGAACCAAGCTGAGAGGGAAGTCTGATGCAGCGTGCCTGGGTTGCTTGTCAGAAATATGAGTTCACAGGTTCCATACTCAGAGATTCTAATTCTGTATGTTGGATTTGTGGTCCAGGACTCATCGTTTTTAATGTTCCGCTTCAGTGATTCTGATACCCCATTTTGAGAATAGTTAGCTTTTATTCCTTAGCTTGTACCCCTAAGGAATAAAATCACCAGAAATAAAAAATTTCCACCAGAAATAAATTTTTCTGGTGGAAAATGAAATCACCAGAAAGTGAAATAAAACCATCTGAGCCCTTTGTGTAATAAATATGCTATCATGTATGATGTGTTCTTCATTATCATGCCTGATGCCCCTGTACAGACACTCTTGTGACAGATTACTGTTAGCTCAAGGATGGGGAAAAACTGAGATGGTTTTACTGCTGATTAAAAGAATTGCATCTTGAAGTTCCTGTTGTGGCTCAGTGGTTAACGAATCTGACTAGGAACCATGAGGTTGCGGGTTCGATCCCTGGCCTTGCTCAGTGGGTTA
>PVHT021183726.1:32722227-32732357 GCA_004024745.2 Catagonus wagneri
CATTATCATGCCTGATGCCCCTGTACAGACACTCTTGTGACAGATTACTGTTAGCTCAAGGATGGGGAAAAACTGAGATGGTTTTACTGCTGATTAAAAGAATTGCATCTTGAAGTTCCTGTTGTGGCTCAGTGGTTAACGAATCTGACTAGGAACCATGAGGTTGCGGGTTCGATCCCTGGCCTTGCTCAGTGGGTTAAGGATCTGGTGTTGCCGTGAGCTGTGGTGTAGGTTGCAGACGCGGCTTGGATCCCGCGTTGCTGTGGCTGTGGCGAAGGCCGGCAGCTACAGCTCCTGTTAGACCCCTAGGCTGGGAACCTCCATATGCCACGGGTGCAGCCCTAGATAAGGCAAAATGACCAAAAAAAAAAAAATTGCATCTTTTTTTCTTGCTGCAAGGAAGCTCAAAGTTATGTTTTATGTGTCACTGTTATTTTTTTTTCTCTTCTGTTCTTTTTAATGCTTATCTCTCCCCCCTTCTTTTTTCCTTAATGGCTTTTGATCTTTCTCTACCTGGTGTTCTTTCCCTTAAATTTTTTAAAATTGTAAGTTTTCATTGCAGATTTTAAGGGCATTATCAAGGTACCAATTTTGAAAGCAAGAGACCACCTCTAGGAGGCATAGAGATATTCCTGTCAAGACTGCCTAGGGTTGTGTTAAAAATAACCTACTTCATAATTTCAAAGACCCCCAAGATTTTTTTTTTTTTTTATTTTTCCATTATACTGGTTTACAGATTTCTGTCAATTTTCCAAATGCAGGACGTGGTGATCTGGTTACACATACATATATAGATTTGTCACAAGAGATTATAGTTCCCTGTGCTATACAGCAGGATCTCCTTGCTTTTCCATCCCAAAGGCAATAGTCTACAACTATTAACCCCAGACTCCCATACCATCCCACTCCTTCCCCCACCCTCTTGGCAACCACAAGTCTGTTCTCCAAGTCCTAATTTTCTTTTCTGTAGAAAGGTTCGTTTGTGCAGTATATTAGATTCCAGATATAAGTGGTATCATATGGTATTTGTCTTTCTTCTTCTGACTTACTCAGTATAAGGGTCTCTAATTCCATCCATGTTGCTGCAAATGGCATTTTATTCTTTTTTATGGCTGAGTAGTATTCTATCGTGTATATATACCACATCTTCCTAATCCAGTCATCTGTCGATGGACATTTGGGTTGTTTCCATGTCTTGGCTATTGTGAATAGTGCTGCAATGAACATGCATGTGCAAGTGTCTTTTTCAAGGGAATTTTTGTCCGGATATATGCTCAAGAGTGGTAGTTCTATGTATAGTTTTCTAAGGTACCTCCATACTGTTTTCCATAGTGGTTCTACCAGCTTACATTCCCACCAACAGTGCGGGAGGGTTCCCTTTTCTCCACACCCCCTCCAGCATTTGTTGTTTGTGGACTTGTTAATGATGGCCATTCTGACTGGTGTGAGGTGGTATCTCATGGTAGTTTTGATTTGCATTTCTCTAATCATCAGTGATGTTGAGCATTTTTTCATGTGCTTGTTGGCCATCTGCATATCTTCTTTGGAGAAATGTCTATTCAGGTCCTTTGCTCATTTTTCAATGGGGTTGTTGGCTTTTTTGCAGTTGAGCTGCATCAGTTGTTTGTATATTTTAGAGATTAAGCCCTTGTCAGTTGCATCATTTGAAACAATTTTCTCCCATTTTGTAAGTTGTCTTTTAGTTTTCTTTTTGGTTTCCTTTGCTGTGCAAAAGCTTGTCGGCTTGATTAGGTCCCATTGGTTTATCTTTGCTTTGATTTCTGTTGTTTTGGGAGACTGACCTGAGAAAACATTTGTAAGATTGATGTCAGAGAATGTTTTACCAATGTTTTCTTCCAGGAGTTTAATGGTGTCTTGTCTTATATTTAAGTCTTTAAGCCATTTAGAGTTTATTTTTGTGCGTGGTGTGAGAGTGTGTTCTAGTTTCATTGATTTACATGCAGCTGTCCAGGTTTCCCAACAATACTTACTTTCAGATGAAAAGACTGTCTTTTACCCATTTTATGTTCTTGCCTCCTTTGTCAAAGATCAATTGACTGTAGGCGTCTGGGTTTATTTCTAGGTTCTCTATTCTGTTCCATTGGTCCATGTCTGTTTTGGTACCAGTACCACACTGTCTTGAGTACTGTGGCTTTGTAATATTGCCTGAAGTCTGGGAGAGTTATGCCTTCTGCTTGGTTTTTGTTCCTCAGGATTGCTTTGGCGATTCTGGTCTTTTGTGCTTCCATATAAATTTTTGGATTATTTGTTCTAGTTCTGTAAAGAATGTCATGGGTAATTTGATAGGGATTGCACTGAATCTATAGATTGCTTTGGGTAGTATGGCCATTTTTACAATATTAATTTTTCCGGCCCGTGAGCTTGGAATATCTTTCCATTTCTTTGTATCTTCTTTGATCTCCTTGATTAATGTTTTGTAGTTCTCTGCATATAAGTCTTGCACCTCCTTGGTCAGGTTTATTCCCAGGTACTTGATTTTTTTGGGGTGCAACTTTCAAAGGTATAGTATTTTGGTATTCTTTTTCTAATATTTCATTGTTAGTATACAGAAATGCAATTGATTTCTGAAGGTTAATCTTATATCCTGCTACTTTGCTGAATTTGTTGATCAGTTCAAGTAATTTTGGGGTTGAGTCCTTGGGGTTTTCTATATATAGTATCATGTCATCTGCATACTGTGACAGTTTTACCTCTTCTCTTCCTATTTGGATGCCTTTGTTTCTTTTGTTTGTCTGCTGTAGCTAAGACTTCCAATACTATGTTGAATAACAGTGGAGAGAGTGGGCATCCTTGTCTTGTTCCTGATTTTAGTGGGAAGGCTTTCAGCTTTTCTCCATTGAGTATTCTATTTGCTGTGGGTTTGTCATAAATGGCTTTTATTTTGTTAAGGAATGTTCCCTCTATCCCCACTTGGGTGAGAGTTTTGATCATGAATGGATGTTGGACTTTGTCATATGCTTTTCTGCATCTATTGAGATGATCATCTGGTTTTTGAATTTTGTTAATGTGTATGACGTTGATTGATTTGCGTACGTTGAACCATCCCTGTACACCTGGGATGAATCCCACCTGGTCATGGTGTATGATCTTTTTTATATGTTGTTGGATTCGGTTGGCTAAAATTTTGTTGAGAATTTTTGCGTCTATATTCATCAAAGATGTTGGCCTGTAGTTTCTTTTTTCATGGTATCTTTGGTTTTAGAATTAAGGTGATGTTGGCATCATAGAATGTCTTTGGGAGTGTTCCTTCTTAAACCGTTTGGAAAAGTTTAAGGAGGATGGGTATGTGTTCCTCTTTGTATGTTTGGTAGAATTCACCTGTGAAGCCCTCTGGTCCTGGACTTTTATTTTGTAGGGAGTGTTTTTATGACGTACTCAATTTCTTTTCTAGTGATCAGTCTGTTCAGTTGATCTGTTTCTTTTTGATTCAGTTTTGGCAGGGTGTAAGTCTCTAAAAGGTTGTCTGTTTCTTCTAGGTTGTCAAATTTGTTGGCATCCAATTGTTCATAGTATTCTCTAATGGTTTTTTGTATTTCTGTAATATCCGTTGTGACTTCTCCTTTTTCATTTCTTATTTTGTTTATTTGGGTTTTTTCTCTTCTCTTCTTAGTGAGTCTAGCCAGAGGTTTGTCAATCTTATTTACGTATTCAAAGAACCAGCTCTTGGATTTATTGATTTTTTTCTATTGTTTTTTGAATCTCTGTTTTATTGATTTCCTCTCTGATTTTTATGATTTCCTTCCTTCTGCTGACTTTAGGGTTTTTTTGTTCTTCTTTTTCTAATTCATATAGGTGATGTAAAGGTTAAGTTGTCGATTTGATATTTTTCTTCTTTTTTGAGGAAGGCCTGTATTGCTATGAATTTCCCTCTGAGCACTGCTTTTGCAGCATCCCATAGATTTGGAGTGGTTTTGCCCCCAAGATTTTTTAGATTAACTTTGTTGTAAGGTTATTACAGCTTCTGGAATATTGATTTTTTTTTTTTTTTTTGAGTATTGAAACTTTGACTTTTTTTCAGCTGTGAGCTGTGGACAGTATTTATTTGGAGGCTCTAAGCAAGTACCCTCTCTGAGATTAATTTTGCAAAGATCAACATGGAATGCATCAGATTAGCAGCATTGCTTAAATGAGAGGGATAATTCTCTGAATTTCTCAGACTTGGATGACTGGAGTGTAATTATTCATCTTAAAAAAAAAAAAAAGTGTTAGTTATCTCAGGAGCTGGTCAGCCCAGGAAGTTAGGAGCAAAAGAATCCCCAAGGCAGATGTTGGCAGTACCCATCCTAGACCTCTAGTGGGAAGGCAAGGGGACTGTATCTTGGCATGGCGATAGACTCAGGGGTTATAGCTAGTGGGCTTGAAATAAGTCCTGGCCCATTGTTAGGATTACTCACCTTGTGGGATAGACAGATCTAGGTATTTTTTCCAAATACCATTAAATATTGTGTTTTTTTTGGGGGGTACACCTGTGGCATATGGAAGTTCCCAGGCTAGGGGTTGAATCAGAACTGTAGCTGTAGCTGTGCCAGAGCTGCAGCAACGCAGGATCTGAGCTGCATCTGTGACCTACACCACAGCTCAGGGCAACACTGGATCCATAACCCACTGAGCAAGGCCAGGGATCGAACCTGCATCCGCATGGATACTGGTTGGGTTTGTTAACCACTGAGCATGAGGGGAACTCGCCCATTAAATATTTCATTTATCAAACTCCTTTGGTTTGTATTTCATGCTCACCAAGCAATCTCCTGATTATGGTGTGGCTTCTTGTGTTACTCTCTTTACAGGAGTAGAATGTATTGATAATGATGTGTGTAATCATTATTTTTTATTTTATTTTACTTTATTTTATTTTATTTGCTTTTTAGGGCCGCACCTGCATCATATGGAGGTTCCCAGGCTAGGGGCCCAATCAGAGCTACAGCTACTGGCCTATGCCACAGCCACAGCAATGCAGGATCTGAGCCATGTTTGCCACCTACACCACAGCTCACGGCAACACCAGATCCTTAACCCACTGAGCGAGGCCAGGGATTGAACCTGCAACTTCACGGTTCCTAGTCAGATTTGTTTCTGCTGCACCACGACGGGAACTCCTCATTTTTTATAAATAGACCATTTCTTAGAAAAATTTTAGGTTCACAGCAGTATTGAGCAGAAAGTAGAAATTATCCCCTCTTCCCACAAGAGCCCAGCTTCCCTCCACTGTCAAGGCGTAACACCAGAGGGGTCTATCAGTTACAACTGATGAACCTGCACTGACTCATGCAGAGTCCTTCATTTACATTAGAGTTCACTCCTACTGTTGGACATTCTTTGGGTTTTGACAAATGTACACTGACATGTATCCACTATTAGAATATCACACAGAATAGTTTCACTAGGGTAAAAATCACCTGTGCTCTCTCTACTCATTCCCCTCTCCCTCCTAAGCCCTGGCAGCCATTGATTTTGTTACTGTCTGCATTGTTTTAGCTTTTCCAGAAAGTCATATCGTTGGAATGCTATTGTGTGTAGACTTTCAGATTGCTTTTCTTCATATAGTTGTATGCATTTAAGTTTCCTCTATGTCTTTTCATGTCTAGATACCTCATTTCTTTTTTTTCTAAGTATCTTTAATCCTTTAAAAATTTTTTTTTATTGGAGTAAAGTTGACTTACAATGTTGTGTTAGTGTCAGGTGTACCTACAAAGTGAATCAGTCATACATATAAATATATTCACCCCCCCCATATAGGTTGTTACAAACTACTAGAGCAGATTTATAGTAGCTTTTTGTTAATCATCCTTTTTACACAGTAGTGTGTATATGTTATTTCCACCTTCCCAACTCCACCCTACCCCCAACAGTTTCACCTATAGTGACCATAGTTTAGTTTCGAAATCTGTCCTTTTTTTCTGTTTTGTAAATAAGTTCATTTATATCATTTTTATTAGATGCCACATATAAGTGATATCATATGATACTTGTCATTCTGTGTCTGACTTACTTCATTCAGTATAGGTGAAGGTCCTGTACTAGGTCCACCCATGTTGCTGCAAATGGCATGATTTCATGCTTTTTTTATGGCTAAGTAATGTTCCATCTTCTTTATCTATTCCTCTGTTGATGGGCATTTAGGTTGCTTCCGTGTCTTGGCTATTGTAAATAGTGCTGTGTGAACATTAGGGTGCATGTGTTTTTTTGAATTATGGTGTTCTCTGGATATATGCCCAGGAGTGGGATTGCTAGATCATATGATAGTTCTATATTTTTTTAAGGAACCTCCATAGCAGTTGCACCAATTTACATTCCCACCAACAGTGAAGGAGGGTTACCTTTTCTCGGCACCCTCTCCAACAATTATTGTTTGCCGACTTTCCGATTTTGGCCAATATCTCATTTCTTTTTAGTGCTAAATAATATCTCATTGTCTGTGTCCATGTTTGGCACTGAAGAATAAAGCCTCTGTAAACATCTGTAGGCAGGCTTTTGTGTAGACATAACTTTTCATCTCATTTAAATAAGTACCAAGGAGTATGACAGCTCGAATGTTGGAGTCATTATTTTTAATTCTTATGTTTGCCATGAAGTTGGGGGTATTTACAACTGGCTTTTCATGTGTCTTGATGTCCAGGAAGAGAATGGAGTACTCCTGTTAGCCAGAAGATTTAGGTTTGTGTGACAGTTTTATCATTGTAAACCTATATTCTAGTGCCTGCTTCAGTCTTTTGTGAATTTGAGTTTGCTCCACTGAGGCTAATATGGGTCTTGTCACACTGACATGGAGAAGGCAGAAGCCCAGAGCTGGCAGTGTTGGGATCAGACTGATGAGGTAGTCCTGCCCAGCCCCCACTCCTGTTTGACCTCTCACCAGGGAGTTCCCTGGTACCCTGGCAGTTCAGGACTCAGCACTGTCACTGCGTGGCTCGGGTCACTGCTGTGGTGTGGGTTTGATCTCTGGCCTGGGAAATTGTGCATGTTGGCCAAAAAAAAAAAATGTATTAAAATAAATGACTTCTGAAGTTGCAGAAACACTGCACTAAATAGGTCATGACATCTCACACTATGACTTCAGCAGGCAATTTACCCTTCATTGCTTACTTCAGATCTTACTCTTTGTTTCTTTCCCATACCACAAACCACAGCAGTGACAACACCAGATCCTTAACCTCTAGGCCTCCAGGGTCTTCCCTATTTGTAGACTTTTTTTTTTTCTTTTTTGACCCCATCCATGGCATCTGCAAGTTCCTGGGCCAGGGATTGAGCCCGCACCACAGCAGTGAGAAACACTGGATCTAACCTGCTGAGCCACAAGAGAACTGTTTGTAGACCTCTTTTTTTTCTTTTTATGGCCGCATCTGTGACATATGGAAGTTCCCAGGCAAGGGGTTAAATTGGAGCTGCAGCTGCTGGCCTACACCACAGCCACGCCAGATCCAAGCCGAGTCTGTGACCTACATGACAGCTCACGGCAACACTGGATCCTTGACCCACTGAGCAAGGCCAGAGATTGAACCTGCATCCTCGTGGATTCTAGTCAGGTTCATTGCTGCTGAGCCATGACAAATACTCCCCTTATTTGTAGACTTTTTAATGATGGCCATTCTGACCAGTGTATAGTCAAAACTACATTGTAGTTCTGATTTGCTTTTCTCTTGTAATTAGCGATAATAAGCATCTTTTCATTTGTCTATTGGTCATCTGTATGTCTTCTTCGAAGAAATGTCTATTTAGATCTTCTCTCCATTTCTCTCTTGAAAAATAATTTTTTAAAAATTATATTGATCTACAGTATTCTGTCAATTTTTCCTATACAGCGTAGTGACTCAGTTATATATATGTATAAATTCTTTTTCTCCCATTATCCTCCATCATGTTCCATCACAAGTGATTAGATATATTTCCTGTGCTGTACAGCAGGATTTCATTGCTTAGCCATTGCAAATGCAGTAGTTTGCATCTACTAATCCCAAACTACCAGTCCATCCCACTCCCTCCTTCTCTGCAACCACAGGTCTGTTCTCCACGTCCATGAGTTTGTTTCTTTTCTGTAGGTAGGTTCATTTGTGCCATATATTAGATTCCAGATATAAGTGATATCATATGGTATTTGTCTTTCTCTTTCTGACTTACTTCTCTTAGTATGAGAGTATCTGGTTCCATCCATGTTGCTCCAAATGGCATTATTTTATTCTTTTTTATGGCTGAGTAGTATTCCATTGTGTATGTGTACCGCAAGTTCTTAATCCGTTTATCTGTTAATGGACATTTAGATTGTTTCCATGTCTTGGCTATTGTGAATAGTGCTGCAGTGAACATAAGGGTGCATGTATCTTCTTTTTCCTTTTTTTAATTTTGCTTTTTAGGGCTGTACTCAGCATATGGAAGTTCCTTAGTTAGTGATCGAATTGAAGCTACAGCTGCTGGCCTATACCACAGCCACAGCAACGTGGGATCTGAGCTGCGTCTGTGACTTACAACACGGCTCATAGCAATGCCAGATCCTTAACCCACTGAGCAAGGCCAGAGATCAAACATGCATCCTTCATGAGTACTAGTTGGGTTCGCTAACCACTGAGCCATGACGGGAACTCAGATTTTCTTTTTCTTGTATATGCTTAACTACTTTTCTATTTAGAGAAGACTTTACAACATTTCTTTTAGGATGGGCTTGGTATTGCTCTGTACTTTTAGTTTTTCCTTGGCAGGGGAATTCTTTATCTCCTCCTATTCTAAATGATAATCCTGGTTTGCAGATTTTTCTCTCTTAGCACTTTGAATATATCTAGCCACTCCCTTCTGATGTACAGCATATTTGTAGTGAAATCAGTGAATAGTCTTATGGAGGTTTCCTTGTAACTGTTTTTCTCTTGCTGCCTTTAGAATCCTCTCTTAAACTTTTGCCATTTTTTGGTGTAGATCTATTCGGATTTATTTTCTTTGGGACCTTCTGTGCTTCTTGTACCTGGATATTTGTTTCCTTTTTTAGGTTTGGGAGGTTTTCAGCCATAACTTATTCAAATACTTTTTCAATCCCCTTTTCTCTTTCTTCTCCTTCTGGGATACCTACTATGCATAGGTGGCATGCTTTATATTATCCTATAGGTCTATTTTATTGCTTTTATTTATTTTTTCATTTGGCTTGTTTTAAATCTGTATCTCATTTTTATTTATTTTAATGATTTTTATTTTTTCCATTATAGTTGGTTTACACTGTTTTCTCAGTTTTCTGCTGCACAGCAAAGTGACCCAGTCACACATACATGTATACATTCTTCTTTTCACATTTTCCTCCATCTGCTGTCCTGATTGGGTGATTTCCAGTATTCTAACTTGCGGATCACTGTTTCATTTTTCTGGATTATTGATTATGCTATTCATTGCTTGTATTATTTTTTAATTTGTTTTTTAAATTCTTAATTTTTTAAGCCATACCTGTGGTATATGGAAGTTCACAGGCTAGGGGTCAAATTAGTTTTTAAGGTCAAATTGCCTTTATCTTTCTGACTTACTTCACTTAACCATGAAAGTCTCTAGTTCCATCCATGTTGCTGCAAATGGCATTATTTTGTTCTTTTTATGGCTGAATAGTATTCCATTGTGTATACATACCACATCTTCTTAATCCATTCATCTGTTGATGGACATTGAGTTTGTTTCCAGGTCTTGGCTATTGGGAATAGTGCTGCAATGAACATACGGTGTCTTTTTCAAGGAAAGTATTGTCTGGGTATGTGCCCAGGAGTGGGGTTGCTGGGTCCTATGGTAGTTCTATATATAGTTTGCTAAGTTACCTCCATACTGTTTTCCATAGTGCTTGTACCAGCTTACATTCCCACCAACAGTGTAGGAGTGTTCCCTTTTCTCCATACCTTCTCCAGCATTTGTTATTTGTGGATTTATTAATGATTGCCATTCTGACTGGTGTGAGGTGGTACCTCGTGGTAGTTTTGATTTGCATTTCTCTAATCATCAGAGATGTTGAGCGTTTTTTCATGTGCTTGTTGGCCATCTGCATATCTTCTTTGGAGAAATGTCTATTCAGGTCCTTTGCCCATTTTTCAATTGGGTTGTTGGCTTTTTTGCTGTTGAGTTGTATAAGTTGTTTGTATATTTTATTTTATTTT
>PVHT021183726.1:32741642-32753048 GCA_004024745.2 Catagonus wagneri
AAGATGCTTGATATGATTTCAATTTTCTTAGTTATTGAGGCTTGATTTGTAGCCCAGGATGTGATCAATCTTAGAAAATGTTCCATGTGCACTTGAGAAGAATGTGTATTCTGTTGCTTTTGGATGGAATGTCCTATAAATATCTATTAAGTCCATCTGATCTAATGCTTCATTCAGGGCCTGTGTTTCTTTACTGATTTTCTGTCTGGATGATCTATCCATTGCTGTAAGTGGGGTTTTAAAGTCCCCCACTGTGATTGTGTTATTGTTGATTTCTCCTTTTAAGGTTTTTAGCAGTTGCCTTATATATTGTGGTGACCTTATGTTGGCTGCATGGATATTTAAAATTGTTGTATTTTCTTCTTGGATTGATCCTTTGATCATTATGTAGTACCCTTCCTTGTCTCTTAAAATGTTCTTCATTTTAAAGTCTATTTTTTCTGATATGAGTATCGCTACTCCAGCTTTCTGATTCCCGTTTGCATGGAATATCTCTCAGAAAGTGGCTTTGTAACTCTTCAGTGCCTCATTAGCTCTCTGGTGCTTTCAAAGAGGTATTTTATGTGTATAATTTTAAAATAAATTGTGGTAAGTTATACATAACTAAATTTACCATTTTAATCACTTTTAAGTGATTTTAAGTGATCTATCTCTAGAACACTTTTCATTTTGCAGAACTGAAACTCTGTTTCCTTTAAACACTTAACCCCCCATTCTCCCCTCCCCTCAGCTCCTGCAACCACCTGCTCTACTTTCTGTCCCTCTGTAAGTGGAATTATGTATTGTTTTTGTGACTCTAGTTTATTTCACTTAGTATAAAATCTGTTCAGGATTCATCCATCTTATAGCATGTGTTAGAATGTCATTCATTTTTTAAGGCTGAATTACATTCCTTTGCATGTAGAGACCACATTTTGTTGATCCATTAATTTTTCATTGCCCCCCCATTTTAAAGACACTATGCAAATAGCTTTTGTCTTGGTTGATTGATCAATTTTTTGCTTTTTAGTACCACACCTGTGGCATATGGATATTCCCAGGCTGGGGGTGGAATTGGAGCTACAGCTATCAGCCTATAACACAGATCACAGTGAGGCCATGGATTGAACCCACATCCTTATGGATCCTAGTTGGACTCGTGTCCACTGAGCCACAACCGGAACTCCCATTACTGGGCACTTTATGCATCCATCCATCCACCTTGTGGCTCTTATGAATAATGCTGCTGTGAACACTAGTATGCTGATATCTATATGAGTCTTTTGTTGTCAGTTCTTTGGGGTATATGCCCAGAAGTAGAATTGCTAGATCATGTGGTAATTCTGTCTTTAGTTTTCTGAGGATCCGTTTAGTTTTCCATAGCTGCTGCACCATTTTACATTCCCACTAGGAATATGTAAGAGTTGTGATTTCTCCACAACCTTACCAGTGCTTGTTATTTTTTCTTTTGTTTTGTTGACATTAGCCATCCTAATTTGTGTAAAGTGATTAAAAAAAAAAAGTTAGGAGTTCCCATCATTGTGCAGCAGTTAACAAATCCGACTAGGAACAATGAGGTTGTGGGTTCAATCCCTGGCCTCCCTTAGTGGGTTAAGGATCTGGCATTGCTGTGAGCTGTGGTGTAGGTTGCAGATGCAGCTTGGATCTGGCGTTGCTGTGGCTGTGACGTAGGCTGGTGACAACAGCTCCTATTTGACCCCTAGCCTGGGAACCTCCGTATGCCGCAGGTGCAGCCCTAAAATGACAAAAAACCACACACACACAAAAAACGTTTAGCTGCTTTTGTTTTCTGTGTTTGTGGCTGGGTTTTTGTTTTTGTTTTTTTTTTGGCCCTGCCCAAAGCATGGGACGTTCCCAGGCCAGGAATTGAATCCATGCCACAGCAGCAACCCAAGCCACTGCTCTGACAATGCCATATCCTCAACCCGATGCACCACCACATGAGAACTCTCGCTCTTATGTTTATTTGTTGGCTTTTTGAACCAAACGTGCTGTATAGCATTTGCTTATTAACTTGTGTTTTCCTAAAACCCTTTCTTTCTCCTCCAGTGCTGTGTGTTATTGTGGTTTCCACTACAAACTGTACTTGCTTGCAGAAAAATAGAGCATCACCTCTGTCATAATTTATCACTCATTTGGTTTTTCTTGTTCTGCCAGGACTCTGGTTAGGAGTAGAATGGGACAATCCTGAAAGGGGAAAGCATGATGGAAGCCACGAAGGGACTGTGTATTTTAAATGCAGGTAATTTTCCATTATGAATTGACACAGTTATTTAGGAGAATATTTAATAGTTGAATAAAGGGAGACGGAGAAGAAGACATGGTTGGCTTTTGAGGTAGTTATAATGTAGAATTTGGTGTTTTCTAAAATGACAAGTCCATTTGTATAGTTTTTTTTTTTTTTACCCTTGTTCTAAATATTCTGAGTCTTAACCTTACAAATGGGGTTGCTTTCTTTGGCCTTCTTTGTGTTATTGTTTTGTGACAGTTTATTTTATTGGATGGATATAAACATTTCTCATTGATTCATTTACAATTTACTGTCCATTAAGTGAAAAATGGAAAATATAAACAGCCTAGATATCCAATAAGAAGCAGCTGATTAAACAAAATACAGAATGTCCAAATAGTGAAATGTGAGGCCTTTATTTAAAAACAGCTCTTGTCTTGAAAAGAATTACATATTACCGTATATATCTACTAATGTTTTTACCTGCTTGATTTCAGAGAATCTGCATAAAAGTCTGAAAAGGATGGTGGGGAATTTCAGGCAGAGGCTGTCTTTAAATTTTTGTTGTTGTTTGTTTTCCTTAGGTTTCAGTTCCTGGAAAGGCCCTTGCACTATTAACCGTATCATTCTCTCATTATAATACAGGGAACACAGCCCTGGTCTGGAAATCAAGAGGTCTCTTAACCTTGCTTTTAACAATCTTTTTATTTTTAATTTTTAAAATTTTCGTGGCTGCACCTGCAGTATGTAGAAGTTCCTGGGCCAGGGATTGAATCTGAGCCATAGCTGCAGCAACGTCGGATCCTTTAACCCACTGCACTGGGTGAGGGGTTGAACCTGAGCCACTGCAGTCGAATTCTTAACCCACTGCAGCACCGCAGAAACTCCACTTTTAACAATCTTTGTGACCCTAAACAAGACTAGATTTACTAACATCTCAGATGCAGGTCAGAATTAGATAAGAGCAAGATATGTTTCCCAGTCCAACATCCATTAATTTGGGGAAGTTGAGATTGAAGAATTGGCATGTTCCTTGAGGTCAGCTGAGGTGACAGACCTGGCATGGGACCAGTTCAGAATCTGTCAAGAGTTTATGGAGGGTGAGGGGAGCAATTTATGTGTTTAGAGAGATAGAAATAGTTTCTTAGCCTGGCCTGTTGACCTCTCAGACCTCCAGTAAAGGAGTGTTCCCAATGGTGCCTGCCCTAGCACTCACCACATCACCCACGGGTACATGTCTTTAATGGCCTCTGGGTATGGTGAGATTTTCAGTCTTGCTCACTCTGAGTAGGCAAATGAAAACTTGTATCATTCCTGGCAGATCTGCGATTGGCCCTGAAGTGCTAATGGGCACAAACTTGGTGTTTGGGTTCATACCCTTGGAATAAGCGTTTGCTTGCTTCATCATCTCTCCCATTATAGTCTTGTTTGAGCGTTTATATATTGCAGCACATAATTATCTTACTATAAATTTCTCTTGTTTCAGTGAAGTTGACATTTTGTTGACTTTGAAATCCTATATGGGTGGGTAATTCCATGTCAGGTTATTTTGGAAACAATTCTAAAAGGGAGCATCGGGAGTTCCCTTCGTGGCTCAGTGGTTAATGAACCTGACTAGGAACTGTGAGAATGTGAGTTCGATCCCTGGCTCCACTTGGCTGGCTCCGCTTGGCTGGCTCCACTGGCTCCAGCGTTGCCGTGGGCTGTGGTGATAGATTCCACATTGTGGCTGTGGTGTAGGCCGGAAGCTGTAACTCCAATTTGACCCCTAGCCTGGGAACTTCCATATGCCATGGGTGTGGCCATAAAAAAAAATGAAAAATAAAAATAAAAGGGAACATTGCCTCTGATGTGGTGGGGAGCCACTGGTCAGATTAAAGTGATTACCTTTCCTTTATAGTTGTTAATATTTTCATTGGCATTAGTTATAGCATGGCTTCAACCAGCAAAGAGTATGGCAGTATCTTAGAATCTCTAAGTTATATAAAACAGATGATACTGGAGTTCCCATCAAGGCTCAGCAGTAACAACTCCGACTAGTATCCGTGAGGATGTGAGTTCAATCCCTGGCCTCAATTAGTAAGTTAAGGATCTGATATTGCCTTGAGCTGTGTGAGTTGAAGACACACTTCAGATCCTGCGTTGCTGTGGCTGTGGTGTAGGCTGGCACCTGCAGCTCCAGTTTGACCCCTAGCTTGGGAACTTCCAACCCAGCTGATAACACATGCACTTGTTATTCAATTAATTCACATCTCTACTAACATGTCATTACACCCCTTTTAAGAAATCCACTGGGGTGTGGTACAGCAGAAATGAATCCAACTAGTATCCAGGAGGGTGCGGGTTCGATCCCTGGCCTCGATCAATGGGTTAAGAATCTGACATTGCCTTAAGCTGTGGCTCGGCTCCCACGTTGCTATGGCTGTGGTGTAGGCCTGCAACTGTAGCTCTGATTCGACGCTAATCTGGAAACTTCCTTATACTGCAGGTGTGGCCAGAAAAAGCAAAAAAAAATTCATTGGGGTCTTTTTCAAGTTTTACTTAGAAAGTCATAATGAGACAAGTATTTTACCACAGTAAACATTTTTAAAAAAATGTTTAGATGCTATTTTCATGAATCCAAAGCAGTTTAAAGCTGTCAAATCAAATTTTCTCGTCTTACACTTGTGACATAGGTAAAAGGCAAATGGTGGCATATCCATTTTAAAGGAGGAAAATGAGTAGAATTGTCATATTTATAGCAGAACTCAGGTCCCTGCCCTCAGAACGTGTTCATGCCAAGTGGCTGATGGTGTGTTAGACGTAGTATAACAATGTACTTATTAAGCAGGGTATGGGGTATATTGAGTGGGGTGTTTGGTGAGCTCCCTTCTTGGTCCCCTGAGCATTCTTAGGTTGCTGGGGTGACATCCTGCTGCTCAGGTTTGGTCCTGCTGCTCTAGGGCAAAACTTGAGAACAGGCAGGGTGGTTTTCAAGCCCCAGCTCATGGCATACATTCTTCCCTGTGTATTTTACCCTAGCCAGTTAGTTCACGGTGATGTCATGAGACTCTGGTTTATTTTTATTTTTTGCTTTTTAGGACCCACGTGTGATATATGAAAAGTTCCCAGGCTAGGTAGGGTTCGACTCTGAGCTGCAGCTGTATGCCTATACCGCAGCCACAGCAATGCCGGATCCTTAACCCACTGAGCAGGGCCAGAGATCAAACCCGTATCCTCATGGATACCCGTTCGGTTTGTAACCTGCTGAACCACAGCGGGAACTCTAAGACTCCAGTTTAGGATAGAATAACATTTGCAGGAGTTCCCATTGTAGCTCAGCGGTAATGAACCTGACTAGTAACCATGAGAATGCGGGCTCAATCCCTGGTTTAAGTGGTTTAAGGATCTGGCATTGCCCTGAGCTGTGGTATAGGTTGCAGATGTGGCTCAGATCCTGCATTGCTGTGGCTGTGGTATAGGCCAGCAGCCGCAGCTCCCATTCGACCTCTAGTCTGAGAACTTCCATAGGCCACATGTGAATATGGGTGCTGATAATTTCATGTAGCTTTTTAGTTTCAGTCTGGTCTCTTCTCTTACATAACTGGAGATAAATATGGCTGTCTCCTGAGCTAGGCTTACCCGTATTTGACATCTGTGACACTGTCAGTTTACAGTAGTAGTGTACAGTTTTATCTAGGATTTATGGCTATGAACCAATCATCAGTGACTCTTCCAGGGGCTTCTATTCCCAACCCTTGTCTTTTGGGGAGTTGAGAGGCTCAGTCAGTTAAGGTGATTAACCTTGACTTCACTCTTCCTTGTCCCTAGATTACCAGTGTTTTTCTTTCAACCTAAGCTAAAGCAAATACTCTAAACTCCCAGAACTCCATAGGTCAGTGTTTTATGCTCTGCTTTTATTTAAAATGTTCACTAAGGAATTACATGATTTTTCTTTTCTAGTGAGCAAAAAATCTTACTTTTCTTCAGTACCATGAATGAAATTTAACTTTAATACTTGGCATCAGAGGGAACATGCTGTTCCAGACTCTGTCTACACACAGTGAATAACTTGAAAAACGAAAGCCCCAATTTACCTATTTGTGTGTATCGTAAGATTGGTGTTAAATGTCTTGAAATTCTCAAATGAGCATTAATGCAATCAGTTTAAAATATTATCCTGGTATGGTATCAAGTGTTAGAAGAATTTTTTTTTTTAAATCACTGAGTGTTCCGTAAGATGCAGACAGGGTACATTTCTGTAGAAGAGAGGCTATTTTATTTGGGGAAACTTCCCATGAATCAGGGCAAAATAGAAATTGTGACGTTTAGAAGCAGTGTGCAAAAAGGTGCTTACCTACTGGGATTTTTAAATTTTTTTTTTTATGTTGGGAAAATGAGTTCACAGAGTCAATTCTTTAAACATTCTAGCCATGTACATTAAATGAAAGTGAGTATTTCTCCTCTCAGGGTGAAGAGTTATACAATCCTCTGAAAAGGCTCTACTCAGGCCTATAACAACATATATCTGAAACTCCCCAGAGTCCCAGTCTTTCCAAGCACCTAAAGGAGCCCCAATAGGAAAGATGCTTACGGTGGGAGTTTTGGAGTTCCTTGGGGAACCTTTGAGTAGTAGTGCCAGATTCAGCAAATAAAAACAGTGCACAGTGAAATTTGGATTTCAAGTAAGCAGTAAATCATTTTTTTGGTGTAAGTGTGGGACATGCATCGTACTTACCTATCTTGCAAAGTGATTGTTTATCTGAAATGCGGATTTAACTGAGCCTCCTGAATTTTATTTGAGAATTCTGTCGGACAGATTGAATCCGGTGGCAGGGCTTTGTGAGAACCTTCCATCTCTGAACAGCCAAGTTTTCTTGGGGTATGGGTTTTGTAGCTTCCTCTGTAATTGATGGGCGGGAGGAGGCAGGAACTCTCTCCCTCTACTCCCCCAGTTTTTCTGTTTACACAGGGTTTGGTATTTCAGCGTTTGAGCAGCATCTGGATCTTAGAGGGTCTCAGAGTGCCTGTGTGAATGACTAATTTATCTTTGGGGATTGACTGTTATTGATGGGCACCCTTTCAGCCAGCATTTCTCATTATTTGCTAGGCTATTTTGTTTTCTGAGAAACCTGCCAGGAATGTTTCAGGGGAGACTGATCTTTGATGTTCTCCTTTGATCTGTAAAGAGCCCAGCATCCGTTTTGCCACCACCTCACATTATTCCCAACTCCTTTCATCTGTCTGCAGCCAAACTAAAGGGTGATAAAGGTCTCCTCTTTTTTTTTTGTCTTTTTAGGGCCATACGCGGGGCATATGGCGATTCCCAGGCTAGGGGTCTAATTGGAGCTGTAGCTGCTGGCCTGTGCCACAGCCACAGCAATGCAGGATCTGAGCCGCATCTGCAACCTACACCACAGCTCACGACAATGCCGGATCCTTAACCTTCTGAGCGAGGCCAGGGATCGACCCCTCAACCTCATGGTTCCTAGTTAGATTCGTTTCCGCTGTGCCCCGACAGGAAGTCTCCTCTTGAATTGTGCATCATCACACATTTAAAAAAGTATATAAACTTAGGACAGAAATGAAAACCATGGTATTTGTTTTGCTTTGTTGTTTTCTCATTTTATTATAAAGGTGCTAGTTTTAAAATATGTGCTCTTGTACTTATTTTTATATTTAAATCACATAATATTTGAACAATAAATTTTCCCATTTGTTTCCACCCCCGTGTTACTCCTTTCAGGAAAGCCAACACTATTTCATAAATTTCATACTTTCATTTCACTAGATTTTCCAGTTTCACTATTTCGTAAACCAAAACCTATTTCATAAATGTCAGATTGGGAATAGATGTGAAACTTGTTCGTTGGTGTACATTGAGATAGTTGAGGTCCATAAACTAGTGTTCTAAATTGTCCCAACACCCAGAAACATACCATGAGATTTGGTTCAGCCTTGTACATGTAAAGTGTTTAACATCCTTAACATTTAGTTGTCAGTGCTGTTAGGATGGAAAATTAAACGAGATAGCCTAAAAATGATCTTTGTCATTTACTTCATACAAAGCACCTTTTAGAAAAACCTATTTTATTTAAAATGTTATGGTCTATAAATATTTTATTTTCAGTAGTACTGCTTTTGCTGTGCTTTCTTTATTCTCATAGGTACTTAGATATAGATCCTGTTTGATGCCTGTTCTAGGACAAAAATACCACCACTTTTTCATCAAACTTCTACTCAGGTTTCAAGGTTCAACTCAGATTCTACTTCTTTATGGAATACACACTTGACTAGGGCTCTTTTTGTGTTGTGTATTCTTTGGGGAGGTGTAAAGAGTATTTTTATTTATATATTTTTTATTTTTTTTTGTCTTTTTGTCATTTTAGGGCCGCACCCCCACAGCATATGGAGGTTCCCAGGCTAGGGGTCCAATCGGGGCTGAAGCTGCCAGCCTATACCACAGCCACAGCAACACAGGATCCGATCTGCATCTGCAACCTACACCACAGCTCACAGCAATGCCGGATCCTTAACCCACTGAGCGAGGCCAGGGATTAAACCCATAGCCTCATGGTTCCTAGTTGGATTCGTTTCCACCAAGCCATGACGGGAACTCCCAAGAGTATTTTTAAAAACAGGTTAAAAAGTACATTGCATTACAGAGGAAACTGAGTCACCTTGAGGTAATCAGAAATATTTTAGGAGTTCCTTTTGTAGCTCAGTGGATTAAGAACCCAGCATAGTCTCCATAAGGATGTGGGTTTGATCCCTGGCCTTGCTCAATGGGTTATGGATCTGGCGTTGCCTTAAGATGTACTGTAGGTCACAGATGTGGCTCGGATCTGGTGTGGCTGTGGCTGTGGTATAGGCCAGCAGCTGCAGCTCTGATTTGACCCCTAGTTCAGGAACTTCCTTCCATATGGTATAGGTGCAGCTAAAAAAAAAAAAATTTTTTTTTAAATTTTGATGTAGTTGGATATGTGTTTACTAAATAACACCAAGTAATATCTACCAATGGATTTAATATCTACAAAAATTTGTGGTAGTGGTGAGAATAAAGATAGAAATTCAGGAAAGGCTAGTACACTGATAGTCAAGAATTCCAGACTTTTGGTCTTGGCTGTGCTACTTCTGTAACGGTGACCCCAGAATCCCCAACTGAAACTGGGTTGGACTAGGTCAGTTTTTTAAAGTGCGACACAAGCCCCCCTGCACCAGAATCCCTGGCACTTTGTTTTAGACAAGCAGGATCCTGGGCCCTAGCCCAGTCCTACTGAGTGGACACCATGGGGTGGGTTCCAGTAAGCTTTCCAGGTTCCTGACTGCTTTTCAGGTTAAGTTCGAGCAGGCCTAGACCAGGTAATTTCTTAGGTTTATCTCTTTGAACTCTTAAAAAAAAAAAAACGAGGCTGGCTGTTTTTAATCTCTTCAGCTGAGTGATAGAAATGTACTAAAACAGAATAGTACTCTTCATAACCCTTTTAACCCTTTCTTAGGGTTAAAATGAAATATTTTCTAGGCAGCTTCTCGTAGCCAGTGATCCTCTGCTGTCACAACAGCCTGCACAGACTCAGAACTTGATTTTGCTGCTACAGAGTTGAATTTCCTGCATCTACCCTTTCCCCCTCTCCATTGGGTTATTTCCATGTTGATGCAAGTTTGATGTTTTCTCCCATCTTAAAACATCTCCTCTCTCCATCCTGTCTCTCCCCTTTCCTGTAAGTGTCCTCGGGACAGGAGGGGTTTCAGCCCACTTCCCTCTCACTCTGGAACTTGCCCCAGCAAACTCTTGGTTGGCTGTCCCACCCCGGCTGCTTCTGCTGGGGTTGCTTTCTGGTTGTTAGATCCAGTGGGCAACTCAGCCGTCACCTTCTGGGCTTTCACAGCCCTGAACGTGGTTGTCCATGCTCTTCACTGCCTTCCAGGATGCCACACCCTCTGGGGTTATGCCAACCTCTGGGCCACTTCCTTTTGCCCATGGCATCACTCCTAACTTTCTGGAATCACAAGTTCCTTTTACAGCCTGGTAATCTGTCTGGATCCACTTCGCAGGAAAAAAAAATGTATGTATATTTATATTGACAAAATTTATCATCAGTGTTGTTTTCATCCTCTTTAATTATGATTTCTAGGAATGTCTGATTTCTTCTAGGAAAGTTAAATGTGTAAGCCAAAATAGTGTTTATCAGAGTTCCCATTGTTGCTAAGTGATTAACGAACCCAGCTAGTATCCATGAGGATGCGGGTTCGATCCCTACCCTTGCTCAGTGGGTTAAGGATCTGGCATTGTCGTGAGCTGTGGTGTAGGTCAAAGACATGGCTTGGGTCCCACATTGCTGTGGCTGTCATGTAGGCCAGTAGCTACGGCTCCGATTGGACCCCTAGCCTGGAAACCTCCATATGCCGCTGGTGTGGGCCTAAAAAGACAAAAAGAGGAGTTCCCTTCGTGGCTAAGTGGTTAACGAATCCGACTAGAAACCATGAGGTTGTGGGTTCGATCCCTGGCCTTGCTCAGTGGGTTAAGGATCTGGCGTTGCTGTGAGCTGTGGTGTAGGTTGCAGACGCAGCTCAGATCCCGTGTTGCTGTGGCTGTGGTGTAGGCTGGCGGCTACAGCTCCTGTTAGACCCCTAGCCTGGGAACCTCCATATGCTGTAAGTGCGGCCCTAGAAAAGGCAAAAAGACAAAAAAAAAAAAAAAAAGACAAAATAGTGTTTATCATGCGATTTGTAGCAATTTGTATATTTTCATCATTCTCTAAAGTGATCAAGTAATAACATTAACAACTGTTATATAGGCACATATGGAGTTCCTCAAAAGTAAGGTACTGTTGCCATGATGTAATGCTGAATTCTGAAATTTAATGTCTCTAAATACCTGTTTTGAATCTCTTGGAAAGCCTGACATTAGTCATTAACATACAGCAATGTGATTAATATTTTTATTAAAATTTCCTAGAGATTATTACCATACCAACACCACTTATTTTTTTTTTTTTCCTCCCCCACCCCTCCCCCGCCCCCTTGGCAACCACAAGTCTGTTCCCCAAGTTCGTGATTTTCTTTTCTGTTGAGATGTTCATTTGTGTAGTGTTTTAGACTCCAGTTATAAGAGATTTCATATGACATCTGTCTTTCTCCTTCTGACTTGCTTCACTCAGTATGAGGGTCTCTAATTCCATCCATGTTGCTGCAAA
>PVHT021183726.1:32761270-32775020 GCA_004024745.2 Catagonus wagneri
TTCAGCATCAACAGTCTAAAGTCTCTTTCTGAGAGGCTGATAATCTCCTCATCACTGAGCTGTTTTTCTGGGCTTTTCTCTTTCTCCCTTATCTGTGTTATAGTTTTCTGCCTTTTCATTTTTATAGGTTTTTGGTGTGATGACCTTTTTGCCTCTCTTAGTTCTGGCGTTTGCCTCCCCTGTGACTAAAGCTGGTATGGGCGGGGCTTGCTGTATGCTTCCCGATGGGAGGGAGTGATGCCTGCTGGCTGGTAGGTGGGGTTGATTCCTATCCCTCTGATGGGTGGGGCTTTGTCTCTGGATGAGATTAGAGGCTGGCTGTGTGCCTGAGGGGTCTTTAGGCAGCCTTTTTACTGATGGGTGGGGCTGTGATCCCACCTGGATTATTATTTGGCCTGGGGCTTCTCAGCGCTGTTGGGAAGGACCAGGTTTTCCAGAAATGGCCCCCTCCAGAGAAATGCAGGCTGATGAATGTTCCCAAGAGCTTTGCCTCCAATGTCCTTCCCCCCAACAAACCACATTCACCCCTATTTTCCCAGGAGATCCTCCAAGAAATGCAGTCAGGTTCCAGCTGGATTCCTATGGAGACTGTTTTGCCCTGGGACCCAGTGCACGTGAAAGTCTGTGTATGCCTTTGAAGGATGGGGTCTCTGTTTCCCCCAGTCCTGTGGAGCTGCTGCACACAAGCCCCGCTGGCCTTCAATGCCAGATGCTCCGAGGGCTTTTTCTCCCTGTGCCCAATCCCCAGGCGTGGGGTTTTGACATGGGGCTCAGAACTCTCAGTCCTGTAGCTGAGTCTCTGTGATGCAGTTACTTTCCAGTCTTTGGGGCTTCCCACCCGGGAGGTATGGGGTTGCTTCTATCGTGTAATCGCCCCTCCTACCTCTTGATGTGGTCTCCTCTTTGTCTTTTGCAGTAGAATACCTTTTTTGGAAGTTTAGAGTCCACTTGGTTGAAGGCTGCTCGGCATTTGGTTGTAGTTTTGCTGTTTTTCGGGAGAGAAGTTGAACTCCAGTCCTTCTATTCTGCCATCTTATTCCAATCCTCCTGATGGCTATCTTTAGTGTTGTGTTTGGATTGCTTTTTCTTAACACTGTGTCTATTCTAGATTTTTTTCTTTTTTGACTGCCCTGCGGCATATGGAGTTCCCAGGCCAGGATTCAGATCCAAGCCACTATTGCAACCTTATACCATTGACCTATACTGCAGCTACAGCAGTGACAAATCCTTAACCCACTGTGCTGGACTGTGGATCAAACCTGTGTCCCAGTGCTCCAGAGATGCTGCCAATCCTGTTGTGCCAGAGTGGGAACTCCTGTTGCAGAGTTTTGGTTTGCAGTTACCATGAAGTTTTGGTATAGGATTCTGTATATATACGAGATTATTTTAACTTGCTGGTCTCTTAATTAAAAATGAATCTCTAGTTTCCTGCATTTGTACCCTCCTCAAGATTCCTTTTTTTTTTTTTTTTTTTTTAGGGCCATGCTTGCGGCATGTTGGAGATTCCCAGGCTGGGGTCAAATCGGAGCTATAGCCTCTGGCCTACACCAATGGCACAGCAAAGCGGGATTTGAGCCACGTCTGTGACTTACACCACAGCTCAGGTAATGCCAGATCTTTAACCCGCTGAGTGAGGCCAGGGATCAAACCCACTGAGTGAGGCCTGTGTCCTCGTGGATGCTAGTCGGGTTCGTTAATCACTGAGCCACAGCGGGAACTCCTGATTCCTGGTTTTCACATAGTTGTGTGTGGATGATTTCCTACCTGTACTATGTATTTGCCTTTACCAGTGAGCTTTCTCACTTGTCATTTTCTTTTTTCTTATTGTAGTCTTTTGTTTTCAGCCTAAAGAAGTTCTTTAGTATTTCTTAGAAGGCTGGTTTGGTGGTGCTAAATTCTCTTAGCTTTTGCTTGTCTGTAAAGCTTTTGATTTCTCTTTCAGGTCAGAACGAGAGCCTTGCTGGGTAGAGTATTCTTGGCTGTAGGTTCTCCTCAAACATATTATCCCACTCTCTTCTGGCCTGCAGAGTTTTTGCTGAAAAATCAGCTGATAACGTTATGGTGGTTCCCTTGTATATATTGTTTTGCCCTAATTGCTTTGAGTATTTTTCTTTTTCTTTAATTTTAATCAATTTGATTAATTGTGTCTCAGCATGTTCTTCCTTGGCTTTTATGATACTTGTACTTAATGGACTTGAGTGAATGTTTCCTTTCCCATGTTAGAAAAGTTTTTGGCCATTATATCTTCAGTATTTTCTCTGGCCCTTTCTTTCTCCTCCTTCTGGGACCCCTCTAATGTGAATGTTGTTATGTTTAAGGCTGTCCCCAAGGTTTTTTTGAGTGTCCTTATTTCTTTTCATTCTTTTTTGTTCTGTTCAGTAGCAGTGACTTCCAACACTCTGTCTTCCAGCTCACTTATTTCTTCTGTTCAGTTATTCTGCTATTGATTTCTTTTTTCCTTTTTTTTTCTTTTTAGGGCCACACTCATGGCATATGGAGGTTCCCAGGCTAGGGGTCTAATCAGAGCTAAAACTGCCAGCCTATGCAACAACTACAGCAATGCCAGATCCGAGCTGTGTCTGCCACCTACACCATAGCTCATGGCAATGCCAGATCCTCAACCCACTGAGTGAGGCCAGGGATCAAGCCTGCCACCTCATGGTTCCTAGTTGGATTCGTTTCCACTGCACCACGATGGGAACTTCTGATTTCTTACAGTATATTTTTATTGCAGTTATTGTATTGTTCTATTCTATTTGTTTGTTCTTCAAACCTTTTAGCTCTGCGTATCTTCTCAGTCTGTGCCTTCATTCTGTGGCATCACAGCACTAGAGCATGCAGGCTGTTGGGTGGCACCAGGTCTTATTACCAAAATGGCAACGCCCAGGAGAGCTCACACCAATCAGTATTCCCCGGGGCCTGTGCCATCTGTGTTCTTGTCCGCACAGTGAGCTACTGCCAACTAACACTGCCCTAGGACACCCTCCAAATCTTGTAGGTAGGTCCAGCCCAAGCTTCTATGGCATTACTTTTCCGTACTGGGTCACAGTGCATGTGAAACCTGTATGGGGTGCCCTCCAAGAGTGGAGTGTCTGTTTCTCCCCAGTCCTTTAGAGCTCCTGTGCTCAAGCGCCTGGCCTTCTTCAAAGGCAAATGCTCTGAGTTCCTCCTCCTGATGCCTGACCCTCAGACTGGGGAGCCTCATGTGGGGCTCAGAACACTCACTCTTGTGGAAGAGCCTCAGTGACATAATTACTTTCCAGTCATCCACCCAGTGAGAATGGGATTTTATTATATCAGAAAAATTCCCTTCCTACTGTCTCATTGTTCTTCTTTGTCTTTGGATATAAAATGTCTTTTTTGTTATGTCCAGTCTTTTTTTGTTGTTGTTTATGATTGTTCAACAGTTAGTTGTGATTTTGGTGATTTTGTGAGGGGAGGGGAGCTTAAGTCCTTCTGCTCCACTGTCCTGACTGGAATTGTGGGAATGCTTTTAGTTTGGATACTTGCTGCCTCTTTCCTCAGGAGGTGCTGGCCCTAATACCCTTGATATGGGGTGTGTATGTGTGGTGGTCCTCGTGCATTCCTGTGACAGCAGAGGCAGGGCTCGGCCCCTATTCGCAGGTCTTGCAGGGGTGGCTATGGCCCATGTACTCCCGGGATAGTGGAGGCAGTGCTTTACACCTGCTCACAGGTCTTGCAGGGGCAGTGTCCTAAAGCAGTCACTTTTACTCAGTACCAACACCTTAACTTTGGCCTGCCCAGATCATAAAGACAAACTGTATGATTCTCCCTGTTTGTTAGGTAGCGTCACCCTATGAGGGTTCAGAATCCAGATGAAAACAGTCAGGGAGTGGCTGGGCTAAAGGGCAGGGCTGGTTCTTGAGACAGGAAGTGAGAAGCAGAGGTTGTGTGACGATGCCTGCATGTAGGGGATGCCTTTGCCCATTGTACACAGTATGCTTGATAATCTATTGCCTGCTTAACGCAGAGGGGATGTTTGGTTTTTCTGTCCTTCCGTGGATGCTGGGGTCCGGACAACACTCTTGCCTCAACAGGGTTGGACTGTGGTGGCTGAGGAATGTGTGGGTGCTGGGGTCCCACAGTTTTGTTTTTATTCTTTTATTGACTTCTGACAAATTCCCAGGAGAATGATTTTACAGTCAAAAACTAGCCCAGCTTTGCAGTCTTTGAGGTCTTATGACTTTTGTTTATTTTTGCCAGTTTTCTTTTTCTTTCCTTTTTTGCTTTTAGGGCCGCACCCATGGCATATGGAGGTTCCCAGGCTAGGGGTCGAATCGGAGCTGTAGCTGCCAGCCTACGCCACAGCAATGCCGGATCTGAGCCGCCTCTGTGACCTACACCACAGCTCATGGCAACACCAGATCATTAACCCACTGAGCGAGGCCAGGGATCGAACCCTCAGCCTCATGGTTCCTAGTCAGATTCGTTAACTGCTGCGCCATGACGGGAACTCCTTTGCTAGTTTTCTTGAAAATAATTTTCTTATTTGTATGTGCATTTTGTAGTAATTAACTAGCTAAAAATTTCCCACAATAATTTATTTTTTTTATTTATTTTAATCTTTTGGTTGTACCTGGGCCATGTGGAACTTCTAGGGATAGGGATTGAGCCCTTGCCACATTTGCCACATGAACCCCAGCATTGACAACTGGATCCTTAACCCAGTGTGCCACCAGGGAACTCCTCCCACATTATTATTATTTTTTTTTTGCATTATAGCTGGTGTACAGATTTCTGTCAAATTTTCCAGCTGGTGACCCGGTTACATGTACATATATGGATTTGTCACATATGATTAGACATAGTTCCCTGTGCTATACAGCTGGATCTCCTTGCTTATCCATCACTGAAGCAGTAGTTAACCCCATTCCCTCCCACCACCTCCTCCACCCCCTTGGCAACCACAAGTCTGTTCCCCAAGTTCATGATTTTCTTTTCTGTTGAGAGGTTCATTTGTGCAGTATATTAGACTCTGGTTATAAGAGATATTATATGGCATCTGTCTTTCTCTTTCTGACTTGCTTCGCTGAGTATGAGAGTCTCTGATTCCATCCATGTTCCTGCAAATGGCATTATTTTATCCTTTTTTATGGCTGAATAGTATTCCATCGTGTATATATACCACATCTTCCTAATCCAATCATTTGTTGATGGATATTTGGGTTGTTTCCATGTCTTGGCTATTGTGAATAGTGCTGCAGTGAACATGCATGTGCAAGTGTCTTTTTCAAGGAAATTTTTGTCTGGATATATGCCCAAGAGTGGGATTGCTGGGTCATATGGTAGTTCTATGTATAGTTTTCTAAGGTACCTCCATACTGTCTTCCATAGTGGTTCTACCAGCTTACATTCCCACCAACAGTGCGGGAGGGTTCCCTTTTCTCCACACCCCCTCCAGCAATTGCTGTTTGTGGACTTGTTAATGATGGCCATTCTGACTGGTGTGAGGTGGTATCTCATGGTAGTTTTGATTTGCATTTCTCTAATCATCGGTGATGTTGAGCATTTTTTCATGTGTTTGTTGGCCATCTGTGTATCTTCTTTGGAGAAATGTCTATTCAGGTCCTTTGCTCATTTTTCAATGGGGTTGTTGGCTTTTTTGCAGTTGAACTGCATCAGTTGTTTGTATATTTTAGAGATTAAGCCCTTGTCAGTTGCATCATTTGAAACAATTTTCTCCCATTTTGTAAGTTGTCCTTTAGTTTTCTTTTTGGTTTCCTTTGCTGTGCAAAAGCTTGTCGGCTTGATTAGGTCCCATTGGTTTATTTTTGCTTTGATTTCTGTTGTTTTGGGAGACTCACCCGAGAAAACATTTGTAAGGCTGATGTCAGAGAATGTCTTGCCAATGTTTTCTTCCAGGAGTTTAATGATGTCTTGTCTTATATTTAAGTCTTTAAGCCATTTAGAGTTTATTTTTGTTTATGGTGTGAGAGTGTGTTCTAGTTTCATTGATTTGCATGCAGCTGTCGAAGTTTCCCAGCAATGCTTACTGAAAAGACTGTCTTTTTCCCATTTTAAGTTCTTGCCTCCTTGGTCAAAGATCAATTGACCATAGGTGTCTGGGTTTATTTCTAGGTTCTCTATTCTGTTCCATTGGTCCGTATGTCTGTTTTGGTACCGGTACCTTACAGTCTTGATTACTGTGGCCCTGTAACATTGCCTGAAGTCTGGGAGAGTTATGCCTCCTGCTTGTTTTTTGTCCTTTAGAATTGCTTTGGCAATTCTGGGTCTTTTGTAGTTCCATATAAATTTTTGGATTGTTTGTTCTGGTTCCGTGAAGAATGTCATGGGTAATTTGATAGGGATTGCATTGAATCTATAGATTGCTTTGGGTAGTATGGCCCTTTTTACAATATTAATTTTTCCAGCCCATGAACATGGAATATCTTTCCATTTCTTTGTATCTTCTTTGATCTTGATTAATGTTTTGTAGTTCTCTGCATATAAGTCTTTCACCTCCTTGGTCAGGTTTATTCCCAGGTATTTGATTTTTTGGGGTGCTATTTTAAAAGGTAAAATATTTTGGTACTCTTTTTCTACTATTTCATCATTAGTATACAGAAATGTGATTGATTTCTGAAGGTTAACCTTATATCCTTCTACTTTGCTGAATTTGTTGATCAGTTCAAGTAATTTTGGGGTTGAGTCTTTGGGGTTTTCTGTGTATAGTATCATGTCATCTGCATACAGTGACCGTTTTATCTCCTTCTTATTTGGATGCCGTTTATTTCTTTTGTTTGTCTGATTGCTGTAGCTAGGACTTCCAATACTATGTTGAATAATAGTGGAGAGAGTGGGCATCCTTGTCTTGTTCCAGGTTTTAGTTGGGAGGCTTTCAGCTTTTCTCCATTGAGTATTGTATTTGCCATGGGTTTTTCATATATGGCCTTTATTATGTTAAGGAATGTTCCCTGTATTCCCACTTTGGTGAGGGTTTTGATCATGAATGGATGTTGGACTTTGTCAAATGTTTTTTCTGCATCTGTTGAGATGATCATGTGGTTTTTGACTTTTCTTTTGTTAATGTGGTGGATGACGTTGATTGATTTGCGTATGTTGAACCATCCTTGTACATCTGGGATGAATCCCACATGGTCATGGTGTATGATCTTTTTGATATGCTGTTGAATTCAGTTGGCTAAAATTTTGTTGAGAATTTTTGCATCTGTATTCATCAACAATACTGGCCTATAGTTCTCTTTTTTAGTGGTGTCTTTGTCTGGTTTTGGAATTAAGGTGATGTTGGCATCATAGAATGTCTTTGGGAGTGTTCCTTTTTCTTCAACCATTTGGAAAAGCTTAAGGAGGATGGGTATGAGTTCCTCTTTGTATGTTTGGTAGAATTCACCTGTGAAGCCATCTGGTCCTGGACTTTTATTTTATAGGGAGTGTTTTGATGACATACTCAATTTCATTTCTAATGATTGGTCTGTTCAGTTGATTTATTTCTTCTTGATTCAGTTTTGGGAGGGTGTAAGTCTCTAAAAGGTTGTCCATTTCTTCTGGGTTGTCAAATTTGTTGGCATACAATTGTTCATAGTATTCTCTAATGGTTTTTTGTATTTCTGTAATATCCATTGTGATTTGTCCTTCTTCATTTCTTATTTTGTTTATTTGGGTTTTTTCTCTCCTCTTCTTGGTGAGTCTAGCCAGAGGTTTGTCAATCTTATTTACGTTTTCAAAGAACCAGCTCTTGGATTTATTGATTTTTTTCTATTGTTTTTTGAATCTCTGTTTTATTGATTTCCTTCTGCTGACTTTAGGGTTTTTTTGTTCTTCTTTTTCTAATTCATTTAGGTGATGGGTTAAGTTGTCAATTTGATATTTTTCTTCTTTTTTGAGGAAGGCCTGTAATGCTGTGAACTTCTCTGTGAGTTCATTCTCATTTGTCTCAAGGTATTTTTTAATTTCTTTCTTGATTTCCTCATTGACCCATTCGTTTTTTAGTAGCATGTTGTTTAGTCTCCATGTAGTATTTTTTTTCTCATTTCCTTTCCTGTGGTTGATTTCTAGTTTCATGCCTTTGTGGTCAGAGAAGATACTTGAAATAATTTCTATGCTCTTAAATTTGTTGAGGTTAGCTCTGTGCCCCAGTATGTGATCTCTCTTTGAGAATGTTCCACGTGCACTTGAGAAGAATGTATATTCTGATTTTTTGAATGTTATGTCCTGAAATATCAGTTAGGTCTAGCTTTTCTATTGTCATTTAGGATCTCTGTTGCCTTACTGATTTTCTGCCTAGAGGATCTGTCCATTGGTGTGAGTGGGATGTTAAAGTCTGCTACAATTATTGTATTGCCATCTATTTCTCCTTTTATATCTGATAGTACTTGTTGTAGGTACTTGGGTGCTCCTATATGAGGGGCATATATATTGACAATTGTAATATCCTTTTGTTGAATGGATCCTTTAACCATTAAGTAATGTCCTTCTTTGTCTTTCTTTATGGCTTTCACCTTAAAGTCTGTTTTGTCTGATGTGAGTATTGCCACTCCTGCTTTCCTTTCTTGTCCGTTGGCATGAAATGTCTTTCCCTGTCCCCTCACTTTCAATCTGTGTCCTTTGCTCTAAGGTGAGTCTCTTGTAGGCAGCAGATTGTAGGTTTTTGCTTATTTATCCATTCTGCCACTCTGTGTCTTTTGATTGGAGCATTCAGACCATTGACATTTAAGGTGATTATTGATAGATATGTATTTATTGCCATTTTAGATCTTGTTTCCAGTTGATTCTATGTTTCTCTTTTCTTCTTTTGGATGGATGGGTTCCATTTATTTTATACTTCTTTTCTTTTCAGTATTTGTGGGTTAGATGTCCCATTTTGTTTTATGGTTGCCCTGTTTTTTAAGTATGTTAATACCTTCTTATATCTGCTTGCTGTGGCCTGATAACCATAGAGGCTTAAATACGTCAAGAAAAGAAAATTAAAAAAAAAAAGAATAAAGAAAAATAAGCTTTTTTAAAGTTAAAAAAAGAGAAAAAGAAATAGTCTACATTTTCCTACTTTCCATCCCCACAATGTATGAAGTTGTTGTCTTTTTTTTGTAATTAAATTAAATTAATTTATTTATTTATTTTAGCATCTTCACGTTTAGATCTGTATGCTGGCTTATTTGAATGCTTGCTTTCCATTTGTGGTTTCCTCCATTCTAATTTTTACTTTTTACTTTCCTTTCTTTCTTTCTTTCTTTTTTTTTTTATAGGAACCTTTTCAGCATTTCTTTTAGAAAGGGTTTAGTATTGTTGTACTCTTTTAGCTTTTGTTTGTTGGGGAAATTCTCTATGTTCCCTCTATTTTAAAATGATATTCTTACTGGGTAGAGTATTCCAGGTTGCAGACTTTTCCTTTTAGGTCTTTAAATATATCTTGCCATTGCCTTCTAGCCTGTAATGTTTCTGTAGAGAAATCAGCTGACAGCCTTATGGGGGATCCCTTATAATTAACGCTTTGCTTTTCTCTTGCTGCCTTTAGGATCCTCTCTTTAATTCTTGCCATTTTTCATATAATATGCCTTGGTGTGTGTCTGTTTGGGTTCAGCTTGTTTGGGGCCCTCTGTGCATCCTGTATCTTGATGTCAGATTCCTTCAGATTCAGAAAGTTTTCAGACATAATTTCTTCAAATATTTTTTCAATACCCTTTTCTTCTCCTTCTGGAAATCCTATTATGCATAAATTGGGCCACTTTATACTATCCCATAGATCTCTTATATTGCTTTCATTTTTTTTCATTTAATTTTCTGTCTGCTGTCCTGATTGCGTGATTTCCATTATTCTATCTTCTACATCACTAATTCTTTCCTTTGCATTATCCAAACTGCTCTTTATTGCCTTTAGCTCAGTTTGCATCTCTGCAAATGAGTTTTCTAGCTTTTCTTGGCTCCTCCTTATGTTTTCTAGTTCCTTTCTAAAGGACTCTGCATTGCTGTTTGCATCTTCTCTTAATTCCTGGATATTCAGCCTTAATTCTTCAAGTATTTTTATTACCTCCCTTCTGAACTCCATTTCTGTCAGACTGCAGAGGTCTGTTTCATTGTTGGCTACTTTAAATGACTTGTCCTGTTCTTTTAACTGGGAATGGTTTTTGAGCTTCTTCATCTTGTTTGTGGTTTTCTTTTTCTGTGAGTTTGGGGAAGCCACACTGCAGTCTTGTAAGGCTACTTCTAGGCAGGAGCACCCCTTTGTATTTTTTTGGTGGGGTTACTATTTATTTTTGGTGTGGGAGTTTGAATATTTGGTGTCTTTTCTTTGGAGTGAGCAGGCTGTTATCTCAATGGTACTCTTGAGTGTTCTCTGGGAGAAGGAAGAAATGGCTAAGGTCAACAGTTGGTGCCTAGTCTCTGGGCTCTCAATTGCAGGAAGGTGTCACTGGCTACTCCTAGTTGCCAGGCCCTGGGAAGTGGTCATGAGCTCTAGGCAGATCTACAAGGTGTCCAGAGCAATTGGCAGTAGCAGCAGCCAGAAGTATGATTTCCCAGGGGAGTGAGAGCCACAACAGCTAGTGTTTGATTGCAAAGTCCTCTTTGAGGTGTTTGGAACCACAGGGGGTATCTGTCAGAGGCTGGCTCAGCAGGCTGGCATTGGCTCCACCCCTCCACTGATGCTTGCTTGTGGGTTGGCGCAGGCTACTGGCTCTGTCTGCTGGTGCAGTGCTCCACCCCCCCTGCAGAGGCTTGCTCTGTGGGGCTGGCGCTGGTGCCAACCCTCTGCCAATGCTGGCTCTGTGTGGTAGAGCAAGGCTCCGCCCACCAGAGATGTTAACTCTGTGGGCTGCCGCAGGCTCCTAGCTCTGTGGACTGGCACAGGGCCCTCCCCCACTGATGCTGGTTGGCATGGGCTCCTGGCTCCACGGCCTGGCACAGGGCTCCACCCGACCGTCAGTGCTGACTCCACGGGCTTCAAGGCACAGGCTCCGCCCCCGCCACCGCTGCTGCTGCCTCCACTGGCTCCGACCCACTGCCGCCGCTGTCTCTGTGGCACGGGCTCCACCACCCCACCCTCCACGCTAGTTCAAGGTGCTTCCTATGGTGGTCAGCCCCTCCTCCTCTCCTCCTCCCCAACAACGGAGGCTTGCCTCCCCTGCAGGACCAGACTTCCCCGGTTCCCTCTGACCTGTCTTTACACTCCACAGTCCATAGAGTATCGCCCTTCCTCCCGTGCACTGTTCCCCAGCCTATCTCCGCAACCACCACCGACATCTTCCCTCTCCCAGGGACTAACCTCAGGAGCCTATGTCTCAGCTCCCAGGCACTGCCCGGCGCTTCAGGCTGTGGTGTCTGTGCTGGTATTCAGTTCGTCTATGTGAGTCTCTAACTCTGCTTTTCCATTCTCAATCCAGCTGCTGTGTTTTTCTCAGGTTTTGAGGTCCCTCTAGCTCTGTAGATTATCGGTTAGGTGGCTTCCCAGGGTGTGGGTTCCTTTTCTTTTTCACAGCTCCCTCCCGTGGGTGCTGGTGCCATCCTGATTCCTTTTCTCTCTTTTTTTTTCTGGTGTTCTACCCAGTTATTTCAAGAGTTTCTTGCAGTTTTTGGAGGTTTAAATTAAGCAACATTCAGATGATGTTTTGGCCAAGTTGTTTTATATTTAGATGTGTTTTTTGATGTATTTGTGAGAGAGGGTGAGCGCGACCTCTTACTCCTCCACCATCTTGCCGCTCCCCCATGTGATTTAATATTTGTTTCCTCTTTTGTGAATTATCTGTCCTGTAATTCTTGTCTGTTTATCTATTGAGATTTTACATGCTTGCATAAGTTTCCAATCCTTTGCGATCAGTTGTATCGATTATACTTTTTTTTTTTAGTGTGTTACTTGTTCTTCTATGCTGATTTTGCTTTTTCTGCATACTGAAAATCCTGAAAATCTCCAGAAACTTCAGAACATTGCTTTACGGCCATTTTTGGTGGATGATATTTTTTTTTTAAATATTTAATTACTTTTATTTGCTTGTATATTTGTAAACACAGACATTTTGTATTTGTGTCACGTTGACAGTTTTTAAATGACTTGTGTGTGTGATCTTATTTAAGTGTCCCTGTGTATGATTATTTTCTCTGTTCCATTGCTTTGCTTTTCCAGGCATCCAACAGGAGGATCTTTTATTCGTCCGAACAAAGTAAATTTTGGAGTAGACTTACTCACTGCAATTAAGAATCGCTATGTTTTAGAAGGTGAACCAGAGGAAGAAGAAGAGCAAACTGTTATAATTGGAAATAAACCTGTAGAAACCATTGGTTTTGACTCTGTTGCAAAACAGCAAAGGTAAGTGGAACTGATAATGGTAGTGGTGCCTGACAGTTTCATCAAGGTTCAGGATTTCAGTTCACTTGACTGTACATCATTGCTCAGAACTTTGCTCAGAGACTGGTTTGTCTTTTCTGCAAAACCACAAATTGAAATCTGAAGAATCCAAGGATTGAATATTTAGGAAAATTAAAATCTTTAAGACAGGGTTGTTGGACTTTTCTAGATTGTTAATAAAACATTGATTTGCCTGTTATTAATATTTTTTTTTCTTTTTATGGCCACACCTGCATCACGTGGAAGTTCCTGGGCTAGGGATCGAATTGGAGCTGTAGCTGCGGCTCCATACCACAGCCGTAGCAACACCAGATGTGAGCTGCATCTGCAGCCTGTCCCATAGCTTGTGGCAATGCTGAATTCTCAATGCACTGAGCGAGGCCAGGGATCAAGCCTGCATCCTCACAGAGACAACATCAGGTCCTTAATCTGCTGAGCCACAATGGGAACTCCTGGTTATTAACATTTAAGCCATACTGTATTGTATTGACTAATTCTTAAGTAACTAAGATTGACATCTGGATAAGTCAGAAATGGAGACAGATGTCCACTTTGTTACCTGTACCATTTAGCATGCTGGCACCTTCTCGTACCCAGTACTTCCTGTCTCTGAGTGTGCATTCTCACCACCCGGGGTGCTTTTGAAATATGCAGAATCCTGGACCCATCCAGACCTGCTAGATCGTCCTACTAGGGACTCTTGCTTTTAAGAAGTACCTACACGAGATCATGTAGCCGTCTAAGGGGCACTAAATAATGCATTTTGCCACTGTTGAGCCTGAACGTTCTGTCTCTGAAACCCTCTGAACATAGTGGTTTCTTTCAGAGTGGCCTGCTGTTCATTCTGATGCACCGTGTGACCGAGGGTAGAAGCTGATAGTCGCACAGAAACGTGCACAACTGTGCAAGAACTCCCAGTTACGCAGTGATAGCCCATGGTGTGTGATACTGACCTGCATGAGATGTCCTATTACTGACCCCCTGGTGGCCACTGTGGAGAGTCGATTTGCCACTACTTGGCATAGGCCTGCTATCTTACTTTTAGTCTCTAAAGTAAAAGGATTAAACTGTGCTTTTGATCAAAGTAAATTTTCTTGCTGTCTTTTTGTTGCTCTTGTTATTGTTGTTAAAGATTTAGCCTAACACAGAATTTAGGTACACGTGGGAACAGTGTTGAAGAGTAAATTAATTTCTTTTTTTTTTTTTGTCATTTTATGGCCGCGGGTTTATGGCCGCACCCGGGGCATGTGGAGGTTCCCAGGCTAGGGGTCTAATCGGAGCTGTGGCCACTGGCCTGCGCCGCAGCCACAGCAACGCAGGATCCGAGCCGCGTCTGCAACCTACACCACAGCTCACGGCAACGCCGGATCGTTAACCCACTGAGCAAGGGCAGGGATCGAACCCGCAACCTCATGGTTCCTAGTCGGATTCGTT
>PVHT021183726.1:32776020-32886318 GCA_004024745.2 Catagonus wagneri
TAGGGCTGCACCCATGGCATATCAAAGTTCCAGGCTAGGGGTTGAATTGGAGCTGCAACTGCCAGCCTATGCCACAGCCACAGCAATGCCAGATCTGAGATGAGTCTGCGACCTATACCATAGCTCACGGCAATGCTGTATCCTTATTAACACACTGAGCGAGGCCAGGAATCAAACCTGCGTCTTTATAGGTACTAGTCAGGTTTGTTACCTCTGAGCCACAGTAGGAACACCCATTCCCAGTATTTTAATATCCTGCTAGGCACAGTGCATAAATGATCACTTTTTTTTTTTTATGGCCGCATCTGCAGCATATGGAAGGTCCCAGGCTAGGGGCTGAATTGGAGCTGCAGCTGAGGCCTTCACCACAGCCATAGCCACACCAAATCTGAGCCACATCTGTGACCTACACCACAGCTTGTGGCAACGGTGGATCCTTAACCCACTGCTCAAGGCCACAGATCGAACCCGCATCCTCATAGACACTGTGTTGGGTTCTTAACCTGCTGAGCCATAATGGGAACTTCTAGATCACTTTTAATGTCACAGTTTATTATTATCACCTATGAAAAAACAACTGTATGTGCTTTTTTTTCTCTTTTTTTGGCCTCCCCTCGGCATATGGAATTCCTGGGCCAGGGATCATATCCAAGCCGCAGTTGTGACCTGTGCAGCAGCTGCGACAACACCTGATCCTTTGACCTGCTGTGCTGGGCTAAGGATCAAACCTATATCCTGGTGCTGCAGAGACACCACTGATTACATTGCACCAGAGCAAGAACTCTTTCCATTTTTTTTTCCTCACTCAGAGTATAGTTGCTTTACAGTGTTGTGTTAGTTTCAGGTGTGTAGCAAAGGATTTCATTTACACGTATACATATATCCATTCTTTTTTTTTTTTTTTTTGTCTTTCTGCTTTATCTAGGGCTGCACCTGCGGCATATGGAGGTTCTCAGGCTAGGGGTCTAACAGGAGCTGTAGCCGCCGACCTTTGCCACAGCCACAGCAACGTGGGATCCGAGCTGCGTCTGCGACCTACACCACAGCTCACGGCAACGCCGGATCCTTAACCCACTGAGCAAGGCCAGGGATGAAACCCGCAACCTCATGGTTCCTAGTCGGATTCGTTAACCACTGAGCCACGACGGGAACTCTCTACATATATCCATTCATTTACAGATTCTTTTCCCTTATAGGTTAAGATTTCCTAAAAACCAATAGCTTGACTGTTTTTGTTTTTACTGTTTGTTAACTACAAACTGTAATTCCTTTTTGAGGATTTTAAAAACATAGACAAAAGAGAGTCATGGCTGCTATACCACTGAGAGGTAACTAGTGGGAATGGTTTTTGCTATTGATTTATAGAACTCTGTGTTTCATGAGGTTAGAGTTCTTTTTTTATTCCATTTAAAAACAAATCTTTCAATGTCTTTTACCCTAAAAGGAGCACTTTTTACCCCCTATTGGTTAATCTCTTTCAGAGAACACCCTGGATGGGCTCTGTGAATATTAACAAATCGCAAACAAACTTTCCTCCCCTAGTTTATGAACAGTTGCATAGCTCATGAAGTTTTCTGGTGAATAACTACTGCTTGATGTCATTGCTTTCAATAATTAGCCAGTTTCTTTCCTGGAAGGGACGCAGTGTTAGAGTCAATCAGGCTGGGTTCAGATGTCAGTTAAGCCACATTCCAGCCCTGACACCAGTTAGAGCTGGTTAATTCTGGTTTCTAAGCCTCAGATTCCTCATTTACAAAATAACATCTACGCTCTTGGAGCTGTTGGGAATGAGAATGGTGGGCGTCAGTCATTGGTGGGGATGGAGACCTCTTATGTTAAATAAGCCACCGTGTTATCTCCTTCCTGAGTCACGTAACCAGCTTTGAGTTTGCAGCACTGAGACTTAGAGGCATCAAACCCAAATAAAAACCATCATATGTGATTTCTCTTTGGAGCTGGCTGTGGCTCTGTGGTGATGTCTGCATGGAGACCTGGATCCCTAAGCTTTGTCCCAGGGTTTCCCTGGCACTGCAGGGCACTCACCCAGGCGCTACAGGAGAGTCTTAATTTTGGAGGGAAACAGTGGCATCTCTTGGACATGGCGCAAACTACTAGCTGGAGGTATTTCACAGTCTCATGATGTTCCTTTTGAAGGGATCATATCCCTGCAGAGCTGAGTTTTTGGCTGTTTGGCTATTGCTGTTCAAAAAAAAAAAGAAAGGGTGTCTCCTGAAAATCATTGTGGAACAGGGAACAGAGGTGGCGGGGTCCAGTCTGTCTCTTGGGCTTGGGAGGGTTTTGCAGCATCCATCAGACACTAGGTTTATGGGACATAAATAATTATTAAATTGTTTGGCCCTAATTATGTCCTTAATGGAACTGTGCGGTGATATTTTGGCCCAGAGGCAACTATGACAGAAATTACTGGAACACTAAGGCCCTGTGAACTGAGGCAGGTTGGGAGCCTCTGCCCTGGAACTTTGCTGCTGCCTCTGCCCTCTCCTTTCTTGTGATTGTAATAGCTTGTGCCTTGCAGAATGGTCTTAGTATTTCCCTTGAAGGCTGTCAGTTTTAGTTTATTTTTAGAAATAGTTAGAAAATGACTTATTGTATGTCAGGCAGTATATTGAGAGGGTCACAAATATCATAGCATTTGAAAGTTGTAAAATAAGCGTAACACAAAATTTGCCACCCTAACCGTTTTTATTGAACTGCAGTTGATTTGCAATGTTGTGTTAGTTTCAGGTATACAGCAAAGTGATTCAGTTTTACACATATATCTATTCTTTTTTAGATGCTTTTCCGTTACAGGTTATTACAAGTTATCAAGTCTAGTTCCCTGTGCTCTACGGCAGGTCCTTGGTGATCTCTTTTATGTAATCTTAACCACTTTTGAGTGTATATATAGTTCAGTGCTATTAGGTACATTGTCATTGTCATGCAGCCATCACCACTGCCCGTCTTCAGTCCTGTTCATCTTCCCAAACTGAAACGTGGTAGCCATTAAACAGCAACCCCGCATCTACCCCTCCTCCACCATTCTACTTCTGTCTCTGTGGAGTTGACGCGCACCTGGGTACCTCATGTAAATGCAGCATACAGCATTTGCCCTTTTGTGACTGCTTATTTCACTCAGCACAATGTCCTCCAGGTTCTCAAATGTTGTAGCGAGTGTCAGAATTTCCCTCCTTTTTAAGGCTGAATAATATTCCGTTGTATGGACTTACCATACTTTATTCATCCGTCTGCGGAATCACTTTCATGTGGCCATTGTGAAATAATGCTGCTGTGAACACGGATGTGTACATGTGAACTCTGAGGCACAGAGACGTTAACTCACATAAGGCCATAGGAGAGTGGAGTGAGATTTGAACCAAGGTGGTCTGGCTCCAGATTCTGTGTCCTGAACAGTCTTGTAGTGAATAGAAAACATGGATTCTCTGCATTTAAAATCACACAATTCTAGGATGTATCTCTTGAGAGACTCCCCACCGACGTGCAGAGAATGTACGGTAGTGTGTCCTTCAGCACTGTTGGGGATAATCTACATGTCACCAGAGGAGGAATCCGTCGATTGCAGTCCCTTTGTACAGTAACTGCAGGGCGTGGGGCTGAGTGCTCTGGGCGCGTCCATAGCGCTGAATCTCATGCTGCTTCGTCCTGCTGAGGACAAATTAATTGCAGGACAAGATATGCAGGAGGCCACCATTACGTCAAGTTCATAATACACAAAAATAGGGTAATTGTTTGAGGACGCGGAAATATGTAGAAATACTTAAGATTAAATACACGCTGAATGTAGTGTACTGGTTCCCAACCCACAGCCTCCGGGGCGTGGGGGTGGGGGTGGGGGGAGGGTACGATGGAAAGAAATTCAAGGGACTTTAGTTATGTTTGTCATGTTCATAGCACTTTCTTTTTCTTTTCCTCAGTAATGCTTTATTTCTCAAGTTGGGTGGTGGGCCCTGGGATTTGTTTTTTTGTTTGTTGGTTTTTTTGGTGCTTTTTCTATGTCTGAAACACTTTTGAATTTTTTAAAGGGCTGCTGGATTGCGTTCATGTTTATGTATGCCTGTGAACTGTGTTTCTCCTGCAGTCAGTTGAGCAAGCTGCAGGAAGTTTCCCTGAGGAACTGCGCAGTAAACGGTGCTGGTGACAAACGAGGAATTGCCCAAGCGGGTCCTAGTATCCTTTCCAGTGATAACTCATCCCTGGGCTCTAACTGCATTTGACACTTGAGCCAGACGGCCCTGGCCACCTAGCCACTGTCTGTTCTCCTTGCTTCCTAACAGCAACTTGGTTTCCCCTGGGGTTGTCGCCGCCCAGGCCCTTCCTAGACCCTTTGCTTTCAGGTGAGGCAGTGTGACTTGGCCTGGCCAGTGGGAGCTTCTGGACAGGGCTCCTTCAGGGGGTCAGACACAAGTGGCATCTGCTTCTGTCCACTGCCCTTGCACCACCAGCCTTGGGCCCAGACAGAAGGCCCGGGGCTCGGTAGCTGACCTGTGGGAAGAAAGCCATCGAGGATGGCCTGGGAGCAGAGGGTGGACGGTACCCAGGGCACTGTGCCAGCCCCAGCTGCCTTCCTGTGAGGGAGGCAAATGAACACTTTCCTTTATTAAGATTCCTCTTCATGCAACAATGCAGGCTCAGAGCCTCAGAACAGGCTTTTCCCAAGTTTGTCATCCCTTACCTCCACCTTCTCTCATAAGTGTGTTTTCTTGTTTGTTTTGTGCCCCGTATTACTGCCCACAACTAAAAATGTAGGAGGTAATTTTTAAAAAAGTTCCAACAGTCTGGCCCCATTCTGTAGTCTGGTGACACAATTCAAGTGCCGCTTGGATCTGTGTCCCTTGCACTGCAGTCCTAACAAATCTCAAATAAAGAAATGCAGTTTTGGGCCTCAAAAAAAAAAAAAAAACACCACAGTGTCAAATCAAATAGACTTTCTCTGACTTAAAAAAGGTCTTCTCCTATTTCCTTAAGTCTGCCTGGTCTCTACATAATAGTTCATGCAAAAGATAGCAGCTTGTAATCGGGTTTCTTGTATGAAGAGTTGGCAAATGAGTAGCTTTAACAAAATATGTCTGACTGTCCTGACAGTAACTGCTTTGTGGTGATGGGAGTTAGAGCAGACCTCCCCGGCCAGTGTCCCCTCTGCCTTGGAGGGGTCTGTTGGGGCCTGGGGTCACTGGTCATTTTTACCCGAGAGCGGCCCCACTCCCCACCCCCTCCTGGCCCCAGATGAGGTCGTTGCCTCTGCGGGTCAGGGCCCTGTCAAGTTGGGCATTGAAGTGGGTATGGACTAGAGCTTGGGAAGGAGCAAAATGCCACAGAGGTGCCTGGTGCATTCTGTAACCTGCCTAGCCTCCTCCTAAATGCTGTCGGGACTGAGAATTGGGCAGTTTGAGGCTTATTTTCAACACACAGAGGAGGTCCGGTCAGCAGAGGGGTCTGGGATGTAGACTGGTTGATCGGAGTTGTCAGCAGTGTGCTGGGGGTCAGCATCTTGCTCATTTAGCCTGTTCTTTCCTGGGGATGTGTGTCCCCCAAGACCTGAAGAAATGAGATTGGGTGAGATAATCAAGTCACGGCTGATCTTTGCAGATCCAGTGATGAATGCCTTGCTCTTACTGATTGAATTCTTGCCCGAGGCTGAAGTATTGCCTGGTGTGTTTAATCAAGTTACCGTTTTTAGGCTGATCCCTTTTTGAGATTGTTCGCTCAGCCGGGACTGAAGGCAGTGGGAGCGGGTCAGATCGGAGGGCTCCGCTAGGGACGTGATGCGTCACCAGCTAGCTCTGCACTTGGGAGGAGCGTCTGCCCACAGGAACAAGGCCTGCAGAGCGGCAGGGGCTTCCTGGCCTGTGTGTGTGTGTGTACACACACGGGCACACAGGTATCTATGGTGGGAGCACTACATTCCCGGCTCTTGGACTGTTTGGAGTTGATGTCAGGATGTACACAGTCCCTGCACTCTGTACAGACTGTAGAAATGTATGTAATTCTAGCACACGTGATGGAAAACATGAGTGAAGAATTACCAGACTTGAACCCTTTCTAACAACTTACTGGCCTCGAGTTATTGGGATGCATGGAAAGGAAGGGTAGCTGGGGTTTGACTTTGAGGCATGGAAAGCGCTCTGCTCAGCCATTGCGGGAGGACTGGTGTCCAGGATGAGGTGGCTGTGGGGACACAGGGCAGCCGGAGGAACTGTCCCGCAGGGATGAGAGAAGGGGCTGGGTTGGAGTCCAGCCCCAATGCTCTTGCGGTGGCTTTGCGCCCATCTGAGAGCGAGGTGGCTAGGGGAGGAGCCCCAGGGGACCGGGGGACACTAGCTGGAACCCAGCCGGTCTCTGCTTGTAGCTCCAGTCAGTATTTTCGGGATAGAGGGTTGAACTGAACAGTTCATACAGAGTAGTGAGCCAGCTTCTCTGGTGGCTGGGCCCCTCCAGCATCAGCTCGGTGCGTTTCTCTTTCTGTCCTACTGGTTCCTCCTGTGGCTGTTAGACTTCAGTCTACAGGAGATACTCTATTCCAGATCATTCTTAGCACTTTTGAACCTGTGTCCAGCTAACCATGATTGTCCCCCTGGAGGTGCCTGTCCTCGTTTGGGGACTCCACAGTGCAGGGGACAGCTGTGCCCCACGGGAGAAGACCTGTGTGCTTGATGTGAGGCTGCAGGGGCTCTGGGTGCCCCTGAGGTGCTGAACAAACCAGACAAATCACTGATGTGTTTTGTCCCTCTTTGCTGGATCATGCTGGAATGTTTATGTTCTGACATTTGGTTCTTGTTTGACTGTCGATGTCTGTCTTCAGTTTGCAGTATGTGATAATGAAGTTTTTAATTTCTGGATGAACTGTTCAGTGACTTAAAAGGGTAAAAGTAATAATGTGCTTATGAAAAAATTTCAGGCTGAATAGAGGTTATAAAGTGAAAAGTTAAAAATCCCACGTTCCAGGGAGTTCCTGTAGTGGCTTAGCGGTAAAGAACCCGATTAGGATCCATGAGGATGCTGGTTTGATCCCTGGCCTCGCTGAGTGGTTAAGGATCTGGCTTTGTCCTGAGCTGTGGTGTAGATTGCGGATGTGGCTGGGATTCTGCATTGCTGTGGCTGTGTCTCAGGCTGGCAGCTGCAGCTCCAGTTTGACCTCTAGCCTGGGAACCTCCATATGCCACACCTATGGCCCTAAAAAGCAAAAGAAAAAAGAAAAATCCCACGTCCAGAATTAAGAGGTAACTACCATTATGTCTTTTATGAATCTATGTTGTTTCTTAACATGTGCATTTAGATATTAGAAGCATAGATTTGTCAAAAAACCTGTTGTCATCGTGGGATGATGTCATAGATATTGCTGATCAGCTCAAACACCTGGAAGTTCTGAATCTCAGGTATGAACCTAATTGTCATGTGAGAGAAAGTTCTAATCGATCCTGCTCCCTCAGGGCACCTCTGTGGGAGTGAGGTGGGGATGGCAGCTTAGTCTCATTTCGCTAAGTTTCACTTTAATATTCGTTGATTATCATAGTTTTTCAGACGGTCACCTGAGGCCACCCATTGATGGAATGTTTTATTTTGTTTGGGGGTGGGGGTGGGGTTGCCACATTGAGCTGGCAGGTCTTCATGAAGCTCAGGAGGCTGACCGTCAAGGGCGGGGCATCTGGGGACCTGCTCTTCAACTGGGGAGCAGGAGGTGTGATTAAAAGTGCTTGTTCACTCTGAGGCGCCCAGCATTTACCTGCTTTTGGAATGGGTCATTTCACTCGGATGCTGTTTATTAATTCAGTTCTGTTAAGGACTTTTCACTAAGCTCTGTATTTTACTAACGTCACAGTTTTCCAAGCTTTCTCGAATATCTGATTAGTTTTTAATCTCAGAACCTAACTTTCCAAGGGATCAACTAGCCCCCCACCCCCTTTCATACCTGAGCCAGATTTACACGTACAGGTGAGTGGTCCCTGCTCAGGGACGCTCAGTGGAGCAGATAGACAGGCCCAAGTTAGTTATCCTTCCAAACAGAACAGAGTAGCCTTTGACCCTCGGTGTCATCTCTTCTGGAATAGGGGCTAATGTGCTTCCATGGCATTTTCTTTCAAAATAACTGTCGGGGGGAGTTCCCTTCGTGGCTCAGTGGTTAACGAATCCGACTAAGAACCATGAGGTTGCGGGTTCGATCCCTGGCCTTGCTCAGTGGGTTAAGGACCTGGAGTTGCCGTGAGCTGTGGTGTAGGTTGCAGACATGGCTCGGATCCCGCGTTGCTGTGGCTGTGGCGAAGGCCGGCGGCTACAGCTCCTGTTAGACCCCTAGCCTGGGAACCTCCATATGCCACGGGTGCGGCTCTACATAAAGGCAAAAGACAAAAAAAAAAAAAAACTGTCAGGACAGGGGTACCATCTGAGGTCAGGCTCTTGAGAGAGCACTTCAGGGGCAGAGGTTTATCTCATTGTCCTGATGGCAGAAGGGCAGACGGTTGAGAAGCAAGATTCTTGCCCACAATTTAGCGCATCAGTAAGACCCTTGAGATGGGGGCTGACTTGTCCAGCATCCAGAGCCGCAGCCTGTGAAGCCGGCAGCCGACCTCACAGGTTGATGCCCGGGCCTTTGTTTCAGGATATCTGTGGCCTCACCCCGTGAACACACCCTTGCCTGTCAGACTCTAACAAGTCATATGTTGTAGATATTAAAAATGAGCTAGTCTTGACTCACTTTGTTTTTGATATGATTGCAGTTTGAAGGTTGAAACAAACCAACGTCCTCATAAAATCCCAAAACGTTGCTTTTGGTTGTTGTTTCAGTTGGATTTACTCTTTCACAATAAGCACGTTGTCTCTCTCTGCACAGTGAAAATAAACTGAGATTTCCCTCTGGTTCACCATCTCCAACTGGAACATTTTCTACACTGAAGATTTTAGTGCTTAACCGGACAGGAGTAACATGGGCAGAGGTAATCATATTTCTTTGGTTTATTACCCAGTGATAAGCAGTTTTAAGTTCTTGGTTTAATGGGGAACTGAAGTCTGTAAGCATGGCTTCATTTTAATCATCCTATTATCCAGATAATAGGATTCTTCAAACAGCCTTTCAAAAAGGAGTTCCAGAACCCTTGACTTGGGTAGAATTTTGTATCTGGGAATCCATTCTCTCTCTGCTCCTCCAGTTGGTTCTGTGTCCCCTAGGCAGTGGCACACATTGTGGTCTGCAGGTACGCACCTAGCTTCTGAAAGCCTTGACTCAGCTCTTGATGGAGCTTTCTGCTGCCTGAGTTTCCCTGTGAGTGTTCTTAGGGCAGAGGCTGAGCCACCGAAAGGTTTTCACGTCCTTTTCTTGTTTGCAGTTCAGCCTCTGGAAGCCACTGTTCACACACACAGCTGGCTTTGAAAGTGGACTCGTGGGTCCCGAGCCTGGCAGCCTTTAGATCTTAGATCTGGTGCCACTCTGTTTTGCCAGAGGCCGACTGACCTCACACACCCAGAACATTCTGCTTTCAAACCAAACACAGATCAGGACGTCCCAGCAGGATCCTGCATCCGGGAAGTATGCCAGGGCACCTCCCAAGAGATACGTGTCCTTTGCTTGGACTGTCAGTGGCCACAGCCGCCCCGCTTTCTCCCTGGGGTTCCTTCCCTGAGGGCTGTTCCTTCTCAGCCCTGAGGAAGGGCACAGAGGAACCTGCGGTAGAGATAGCAGTAAAGGCCAGGTGAGGACATTGAGAAATAGTTGTTGAGAAATTCTGTCCTATTCATACATCCTTTATAAACGCAGATTGGCATCAAGAAGTGAGGGAAGGTGTTTAACACCAGTTTCCTAATGCTGGTTAAATAAACTGTATCACATACTAAAAATGCACCGTCACCATCTCCAGTTCCACTTTGGTGGTGAGGGCACACTTGACCGATGGGCCGATGCCCGCCTTGTTTGGTTCTGAGCCAGGTGTACGTGCTCCCGCGCCATCAAATCTCAGCCCTTAACGCTGTCCGCCAGCACTCCTGGCGCTTTACTTTTGAAACAGGAGCTAAAGTGAATTCATGTGTAGGTTCGAGTCACAAACACATGGGAAAAACGACCAACGAGGCCCCTTCACCCTGACTTGAGTTTCCCCCAGGTTCTCCGCTGTGCCTCTGGGTGTCCGGTCCTTGAGAAACTGTACCTTGAGTCTAACAATATCGTCATTTCAGAAAGGTAACCAGGGTTTACTTCGATGCATCTATTACCATAAATAAATGGTCTCAATTATAGCTAATACAATTTTTAGAAGGATGTGCACATAAGAATTAGAAAAATGCTTATCATTTTATTGTCTTCACAAATTAGAATAACAACTAATATTTCACCAAGGGGTTTTTTTAAAAAAGTTTTTTTGTGGCTGCACTCATGGCATATGGAATCTGAGCTGGATCCTTTAACCCACCCTGCAGGGCCACGTACTGAACCCGCATCCTCCATAGCAGCCCAAGCTGCTGCAGTCAGATTCTTAACCCCCTGGGCCACAGCAGGAACTCCCAAGAGGTTCTAATTGAGGAACCTCTATCAGAGTGAAAGCCTTAAGTGAAATATTATTGAAGTTATGAAAAAAAACCTCAATTTTTAATTTTGAAGTAATTTTAGATTAACATACAGTTATAAGAAATAATACCCAGAGGTCACCTGTACCCTAATTTTAACCCTTTGTCACATGTTGCAGAGCTGTGGTCAGTATCACAACCAGGACACTGGTCCGGTCCAGATGCGGAGTGTTCCCCTCCCACTGGGGTTCCTCATGGTCCCTTTCATAGTCATGTACTACACTCGCCCCCGCCCTCTGCTTACCACCAAATGCAGGTATTTTAAGGCCGAATCTTTGAAAACAATTGAGATTAAATTTACATTGAAAAACTTTTATTTCTGTACAGGCCAGTTGACGTTCTACAGACGGTCAAGTTATTAGACCTTTCCTCTAATCAGCTGATTGATGAAAACCAGCTGTTTCTAATAGCATATCTGCCCAGGTAACCTGCTTCTAAAAATGCCTGTTACAGTTGTGTCCACTACATTTTTAGGTGAATGGAGCATATGCAGTGTCTGCTTTGTCAGTGGAAAAATGATGAAATTCCCAAACCAAGTAACTGATTCCCTTTTGGGAAATTTTCTTTGGAATTCCTCTGGAGAATGGCCTTGTGAGTCCCGTCCAGTGTGGTCCGTGTCTGTGCCGGATAACTGAGGACTGAAAAATTCAACCCTGGTGCTAGTCCCCAAAGTCTTCATTCATTGAACTGAGGCCTGTTGAGCACGTAGCACAACAGCAGGAGGCACCAGGAACAGTCTGATGATTGCAGAATCTGCAGAATATGGCCCAGAGCCCACTCTGCACACCCTGATTTGGAGTCTGGTTTCTAAGCCTTTCCCGTGGGATGAAAAGCTAGGGCAGAGGGAAAAATGTACACATCTGGTCCGGTTAATAATCCGTAGCATTTTATATTGTTCTGTGTAATCAAACTTAACATTTTACATTTCAGATTAGAACAACTAATCCTTTCTGACATTGGAATTTCCTCTCTACATTTTCCGGATGCTGGAATTGGTATATAAGATTATTCAGTAACGCCTCCCCCGGCTCCCCCATACTCGAGCTTTCTTTTCACTTCTTCTGTGTAATTTCACTGTCCTCCTTCTAGGGTGCAAAACAGCAATGTTTCCTTCCCTGCAGTACCTTGTGCTCAATGACAATCAGATATCACAAGTAAGAGCTTCTTCAGAACGTATGTGCCACACGATCACTTATTTCCACTCTCATGATGGAGTCTGTAGTTTCCTTCTATTAAAGAATATTGTAAATTGAAAGAGAAACTGCTTCCTCAGAGTGAAACTCCTCATACAAAGCCAGAATATTAAGAAAGAAATTAGTGTAATTCACACTCAAGCAGCCCGTCCGCCAGTTCACACGGCGCAGTTGTAAAGTACGTGCTCCTGGTGGGGGCTCGTTGCCTGAGGAGATTATGGCTTTTCTGCTGCTAGTCCCAATAATCTGAAAACTGAGCCTGAAACGTGTTTCTTTTCATGTATTTTCTTTTGCTGGGTTTCAGTGGTCCTTTATCAATGAGCTCGACAAGTTACAGAGTCTGCACGCTCTGTCCTGCGCCAGAAACCCCCTGACTGAAGGCAGCAAAGACGCGCAGACCACTCGTCAGTTCCTCATTGCCAAGATCGGCCAGCTACAGACCCTCAACAAGTGTGTGGTGAGTGCTGCTGTCATGACCAGGTATTTCCTAAACTGGAAACCAAGTGGTCGCTGTAAACAGCAGTTATGGATGGAGTTCCCGTCGTTCCTCAGTGGTTAACAAATCTGACTAGGAACCATGAGGCTGCGGGTTCGATCCCTGCCCTTGCTCAGTGGGTTAAGGATCCGACGTTGCCGTGAGCTGTGGTGTAGGTTGCAGACGCGGTTCGGATCCCGCGTTGCTGTGGCTGTGGCGAAGGCCGGCAGCTACAGCTCCTGTTAGACCCCTAGCCTGGGAACCTCCATGTGCCACGGGTGCGACCCTAGCAAAAGCAAAAAGACAAAAAAAAAAAAAAAAGCAGTTACGGTTGAAGATGGTAAAGTGCATCAGATGCCATTTTCCTCCAAATGGTAAATGTCACCCCTGTGTGTTTCACTTGGGAGCGGGTGTTACACTCAGACTTGGGTGTTGGGGGGGAACCCTTGGCCCAGCTGCCCCCACCCAGTGTACTGTCATTTGAGGCAAGGGAAGAACACCGGGAACTTTCTCAGTAAGTCGGCTCCTCCAAGCTGATGATCTCGTGCCATGACTGGCAGCTACTTTGATGAAGAAGAAAGTATAAAACTGGAGTTCCTACCGTGGCGCAGCAGAAAGGAATCTGAGTAGGAACCATGAGGTTTCGGGTTCGATCCCTGCCCTTGCTCAGTGGGTTAAGGATCCGGCGTTGCCGTGAGCTGTGGTGTAGGTCGCAGACGCGGCTCAGATCCTACGTTGCTGTGGCTGTGGTGTAGACCAGCAGCTTCAGCTCTGATTGGACCCCTAGCCTGGGAACCTCCATATGCCACGGGTGTGGCCCTAAGAAGACAAAAAAGAAAAAAGAAAAGTATAAAACTCCTGGATTCTGTTACTGTTAAAAAGGAAAGCTAAAAATGCAGGGTCCCATCCCCCTCAACTTGATTATTCTCTGCGGTAGGTGGTGGAAAGAGGACAGGGAGCAAGACACAGTCGTTAGAAAAATGCTTTTTAATAGACTTGTTTCACACCTGTGTAGATTCCACCCGAGGAACGGCGTGGGGCTGAGCTCGACTACCGAAAAGCATTTGGAAACGAATGGAAAAAGGCCGGTGGACATCAGGATCCAGACAAAGACAGACCCAACGAGGAATTTCTTGCAGCGCATCCTAGATACCAGTCACTCTGCCTCAGTGCGTACTTGCGCCCGCGCCCTGTTCTGGGGGGCTCTCCTCTGGGCAGTTTCCCTTGGGTGGCAAAGGAGGCCCTCGGTGTTGTTGCTCCTTTATGTTGGGGCTTTTTATGCTCATCTAAGTGGACAGCAGGGGCGCCTGTGGCCTGTCGGAAGCAGATCATTAATCTCTCAGCAGAAGGAAGCTGGGAAGTCTCTGGGGCTTTCTGGGACGGAGGGCCTAGCATTTGAGGAGCAGAAAGCCACTCTTAAATGGCAGTTCTTCTCTTCTTGGTGCAAACTCACCAGACTCTGGATTTCAGGCGGTGGGGCACCATTCCTGCTCTAGGAAGGGCAGGAAGTGCCCCCGTTCATCCCAGCCCTCGCTGTGCCCGAGGGAGTTTTTAAGTGAAAGGCTTTTAAGGTGGAACCCAGGCCTTGCCATTTTTCAAGCTCTTCCGGGTAATTGTACCGTTCCTGGGAGTTGAGCGCAGTCTCTCCTGAGCACTGTGTTCTGAGGGCTCTGCAGCCCTGGCACCTGGGAACGGCCTCCGGCCTGGCTCCTTGGCCCTGAAGCTCCACCTTCAGGACCCCTTGTCCCTGATGGACTTTCCGTTTTGTTTTGACTTCATTATTATTCCAAATTTCACTTTTATGTGATTTTCTTTTTTATGTATTTCCTAATGTGAGCGGCTCACCGCATAAACACTTTGGGCTGGAACATTATCTTTGAGAGAGAAAAGCTGCCTGTGGAAATTGCTTTCAAATTACTCCATTAGCTGGCCCAATTTCCTGGCCACTTTACGTGAATTCTAAATCACTTGGGAGTGGGGTTGGGGGGAGGTTCCCGCAGGTCTGGCTCAGTATCTGCCCGCTAATAACGTAGAAGGCAAAGCCGACACTTGGGGGGAATTTACGTTGTGTTCCAGGGGCCCAGCAGGAGTCAGAGCAAAGGGACTGCTTTCTTCACACCTCCCGTAGAGGTTGCTTTTCCTGGCGGCACCCAGGCCACTGCTGACCAAGTGGCTAAAAGCTGGTGAAGGTGCCTGAGTCATGTTTCTCTCAGGACCCAGAAAGAAAGGGAACTGTTACCAAAAGGCAAGACTCTGATTCATCGTTTTAAGATTTGAAAACACAGCCCATTTGTCAGGACACTGTCTCTGAGGATCAGTGGTCACAGATGACAGGGGGATTCCGGGCTTAGAAGCAGCTGCCATCCGTTCCTGCGGGAACTCATTAGACAAGTAATGAATTCACTGAATTAAATGAAGCAGGGCCCAGGTTAGTGCCCGGCTGCTGCTGGCTTCATCCTGGGAAGGGAAAAGGCTGTGTGGACACTTGACTATTCGCTCACCTTTCTCCCTGACGGTGGCCTTTTGGGTTATCATTCATCCTTTATTTCTTTTCTTAAACAGAATATGGTGCACCAGAAGATGGGGAACTCAAAACACAGCAACCATTTTTGCTCAGAAACCAGCTACTAAGTAAGAACCTCACATTCCAGCTTATTTGGATTCAAGTCCTTAGGTGCTGAGAGTGACAGGGAGTGTTTGCTTCTTTTAAGTAAGCACCTAGATAAGTATTTTAAAACAAATGAATCCCAAACATCTAAATTCTGCTATTGAACATTTTAGCAATTCTCACGCTTTATACTCATTTAATAGCGTTAAGTATCTGAGTGGTGAACTGAATTATGATTTTGAAATCTGTGACTTTTCTTACACTTGAAACCCTAGGTAAATTGTCAGTCAGTAAAGAAGTGCTCAGGGGAAAAGGGAAAGCAGCGGAATGTTGGTCCAGCTGTGTCTGTTACTGTCACTAACTCAGTGAGGTCGTAAGAGACTCTTTTGCATCACCAGGTCCTTTACTGGGATTAGAGCCAAGTTGGGCTAAGGGCTGCGTCCTGGGGCAGCCAGTGTTAATGTGTGCAGTTGAAGTCCTTATTCGCCAGGGCTCAGTTCTTCTCTTTCCTTTTTTCTTTCAAGCACTGAAGATAAAATATCCTAATCAACTTGGTCAGAGAGTCATAGAGAAACAACTGCCAGGTAAGAATAAGTCTCTTGGAGTTCCCGTCGTGGCTCAGTGCTAACAAACCTGACTAGTAACCATGAGGACGCAGGTTCGATCCCTGTCGTCACTCAGTGGGTTAAGGATCCGGCATTGCCATGAGCTGTGGTGTGGGTCATAGATGGGGCTCAGATCCCACGTTGCTGTGGCTGTGGTGTAGGCCGGCAGCTGCAGCTCCGATTCGACTCCTAGCCTGGGAACCTCCATATGCTCAGTGTGCGGCCCTAAAAAGACAAAAAAAAAGGGGGGGGGAGTCTTCTCTCCTCATACAAAGTGTGGACTTGGCCAGCTTCCAGGTTCTCATTAGATTTTTATATTTTAAACTCCAGTCGATCATGCTAATAGCCCCACTCCCCCAGGAAGTTGCCAAGTTCAGCTCATCTAGGAAGCAGTTTTGCTGGAATTGGAAGCCCCTGGCGTGTGGTGATCCCTTTAGCCAGAGGCAGGTGCATGGGCGTGCTTGGCCCTTTCAAGCCCCCACATCATCCCACCCCAGCCTGCCGCCGGTTAGTTCTCACAGTGCTATTCTGGGGGCCTTTCTTGGCCAGAGACACTGTGGCACTGGGCTTGAGGTCTGCTTACTGTCCCTTCATACAACAGGGGCCCTGTGCCAGGGAGCTGAACTGTGACATACCGGGACACTGATGACTTTCCCACATCCTGCTCCTTATGTCAGCATGTCAGCAGCCCCGCAGAGACAGCTCTCAGACGCCCCTCTGAGGGACTCACAAATGGGTTTCTTTGAAAAAAAAAAAGCAAAAAACAAACAAAAAAAAACTACTTCAGACCTTTAAAACTAAATTCCTTTTATTTGGAAAATAAGTATTTTATGTCAAAAAATTAGATCAATGTAACTTACCTCAAGATTTCGCTCAAAAGAAAAATTAAATTACAGTCTGAATCTCAAGCTGAAACTTGATTCACAGTTAAATACTAAAATATAAACAGCTTAAATTTAGCATAGTGAGCCTTTGGAGAAGAAATAAAATACCTTTCACTGTAAATGACTCTAGTGAAATACTTTTCTCTGTCAGTGCAGTGAATTCACATTCATTTTTTTCCTTGTCTTTCTAGGGCTGCATGTGTGGCACATGGAGGTTCCCAGGCTAGGGGTCTAATCAGAACTGCAGCTGCCGGCCTACACCACAGCCACAGCACCACCAGATTCTTAACCCACTGAACAAGGCCAGGGATAGAACCCACACTGCCACGTATACGAGTCAGGCTCTTTACTGCCGAGCCACGACAGAACTTCAAATTCACGCTGATTTTTAAATTCATTTTTTTATCCAACAAAATGACCTTATCACAGTATTGCTTATGAAAGGCTTTGTACTTCTTTATGATCAAAAACCATCATCTAGTAGCAGTTGACCAGTATGTCTCCATTTTTAGTTACTAGTAACCTAATTTCTATTCCTCTGCTGTGTCATTTTGTACTGTTACATAATGACAAATTGAAATTAGTGGCTTCCCCTTCATTATTCTGTTTTCCAACTCAAGTCCTGTTAGCAAGGGCAGTGAGGGTGTTCATGTGGGCGGAGCAGGGAAGGAGGACCACAGCTTTCCGTTACTGTGACTGGTTTTGGATGCGTTTGCATTTCTCATCTCCTTTCCAGGTACGTGCTCCAGAATGTCCCCACTAGATGGGTGTTAGGCTTCCTTTTCAAGGCTTGCCCTGGGAAGGGACCGGTTGGGTATGTGAGCCAGGGCTTGGGTTCCTCCCCACGACAGTGCACATCTGGCTGCGTCCCCTTCTTCCCTGTTCACGCCTCTGAGTTTTATTAATCTTCAGGTAGAACTAGCAGACATTCGAAAAATCTGGGGAAACTATGTAATAATTATGCTTTAAGCTATTCAGGATCTGAGTCCTGTATTCTGTAAACTCAGCATCACTAACCACCCTCTGAACAATGAAAGCCAGACCACCCAAATCTTTTGAAGGGACAAAAAGGCAAATTATGTTAACTGAAATGATAAATGTCTATTTAGTGTCTATATTCAATACATAAGAAAAGGGCCAGTTTTCATTCTAAAATAAAGATAACATTTATTATCACAAGTTGCATAAAAACACAGACAACTTTTACAAAAATGATTTTTGATAGAAAAATATTTGTTTGAATACATGTCATATTTGTAGGAACACCACACTATTGCTGTACCTCCAGCTAAAGCTTCAAAGTAACTAAATTTCTTAAAATAATCCAGCATTTACCACAATCCGTCTTTGGAAAGAAGTTCATAGTGTTTTCTGAACAAATCAAACCATTACTAAGTTATATCCCCGTGCCTGACAGTCACCTGTGTGTGTCGCACACAGTCAGTCACACACTGATGATGACAGACTGGGAGTGCTGGAAGGGGGCTCGGTGCCCGTTATTCTGCCCCTCACTTGCCAGAGGAGGAACTGAGGCCAGAGAGAGTGAGCCACATCCTCACGGCACCCGAGCCCCTCACCAGCGTCCTTTCACTAATTCATAGGTAAGTAATCAAAAGGTCTAAAAAGCTAATGATCTTACTTGCAGTTACTCTCTGTTCTGAGAATACGATTTCTGGTTTACTCGGATTAGGAAATATTAACACCTCTGAAATGGTGTGAAAACTCATCACCGAAGGGCACTTAGGTCAGACACGGGCTCCCTTTCCCACCACCTCCCCAGTGTCCCCCGCTTTGGCGGTGGGGAGACACCGTTCACTTGGGAGAACTGATGCTACGAAACAACAGTGTGACGGCTTTGGTGCAACTGTGGTCTTGTGATGTGAGCCAGGTAACCGGGTAACTGTCACTTGAGAGATCTAATGGTTTTCCTTTTCCTTGATAGAATCCATGACAGTTCAAAAGGTGAAAGGCTTCCTGTCTCGTCTCCTCAAAGTTTCTGTGTCCGAACTTCTGTTGTCCTATGAAAGTCCCAAAGTAAGTTGACCAGCGAAACACAAAGTTGAGCTGAGTTCCCCATGGAGCTAAGTCTCTACGTAACATGCTCGGTTCTAAACAGAAACCACACATCTTTGTTTGGTGGGGAGGGGTGGGTATATGTGTTTTGTCAGATCTGTTTTAATCAATCACCCCCCCACCCCTTTGTTCTAATTTTAGATGCCGGGCAGAGAGATTGAACTAGAAAATGATCAGCAGTCATTACAGTTTTATTCTATAGAAAATGGAGACTGTCTTTTAGTGCGATGGTAACAGCCAACTAATAAAATCCAGAGGTTAGAGAATTCATTCATTGTGACTGGACATAAATGACTTATTGGGACAATTATGTCTAAAAAAAGGTTTTGCCACTTATCCTAAATATAAAACAGCTGTATTTTTCATAGGGAAAAGACCAAGGCTTGTATATATAATAGCAATAATAAAGGCTTTGCACCTACTAATGATTTTTTAATTTCATTTCATATGTATTTTATAGTTTATAACTATTTCATTATGTGAAGGTTTAAATACTAAACAGACCTCACTAGTCTAATAAACCTAAACACAGTTAATGTCTGTCACAAGACCAGTTTTGTTTTTTTGTCTTTTTAGGGCCTCACCTGCAGCATATGGAAGTTCCCAGGCCTAGGGGTCGAATCTGAGCTATAGCTGCCGGCCTACACCACAGCCACAGCAATGCTGGATCCTTAACCCACCAAGCGAGGCCAGGGTTTGGAGCCACAACCCCTACAGATGCTAGTTTGGGATCGTTACCACTGAGCCACGATGGGAACTCCAAGACCAATTTTAATGGAATCCTCTATCAATACTACTGGTGAAAAAGGTTACTAAAATTAATGGAGTTGGCCATTTCGGGAAATGTCCTTTAAACTGAAGGAAACACATCTTTCATGTAACATAAATGCTGTGATCTCTCCTCTCAGGTGCATTTTTAGAGCACTTACAAAAATTAACGACATACTTTTCCCTACAGTTACCCCTAAGCTGAGCACATATTCTACAGAGGATCACCAGCTCCAACTGAAATTACATCAGGCAATGAAAGGAAGAAAGCAAAACTAATTCTTTCAGTGCCAACTATTTAGAAATATCCTTCCCTATGGTACTAAAACCCTGAGAGGAAGTTAACATTTTTAAAAAATAGGAGCACTACACTGTAATCTTCAGGATTGATATCAAATGGCAAAGAAAACATAAACTTGGGTGGAATTAGTCCACTTAATAAATGAACTTTAAGACCAAGGTCCAGAACTGAGAATCACATTGGTTCCTTCTCAAGTTCAAGCTACCCACCTCATTCAGAGATCTACAAAGTCTGACATGATTTCCAGAAACCCCACACTTTGGTATAAGTAACCACTGTTCATGAGTGACCACACGGCATCTTGTGAGTTCTTTTTTTGGCCCTTAGTTATCCTAATCATGCTATACAGAGCTATTCTCCAATCCAGAAAGAAATCTTTTAGTAACTGCAAGTTTGAATTTCAGAATGAGGCCAAGTTTTAGCCAGAAATGATAGGCAATAAATTACTAACTAGAAGTAACGTACCAGGATTTGGAGATATTCTTTCTTTTATAAGCAATTTGGTACTTTTCAAGTCATCTTCCAATATATAAGTAAAATTTTTCTTATGCCACAGTATCTGTTGATTTTTTAAAAAGGAAGTTTTGTGCAAACGTTAAGAAATACCGCACTGAGGTGACAGTGCCAGCCGAGGGCTGGCCTGAAAGGCAATACAGTCTGAGGCCAAACATTGGGCTTTCCTCAGACAGGCTCCGGGCCGCCCTGACCTTTAACACCGAGGATGCACAGCGTCATCTTGTGTCGCACTGACAAGGGTCCCCGCACAGCTCCTTCAGCTTCCACAGCTGGGTCAGCTCCTGGGGCGAGTACTGAGGCGAAGACAGCATCCCTGTCTCACAGGTCTTCTCACACAGCCACAGCCCATCCTGTTGGAAGACAGAGCGGAGGCTGACTTGGGGGAGCTGGACAGCAGCCGCCACAGTCCAGAGAAGGGACCTCAGAGACAAGTGTGAGTGTGCCTCACTGGGGCACAGGGAGAGCACGCACCGGTGACTGAGGCCTCGGAATAAGGCAACAGTGCAGCGTGTGCATTAGGGCTTCGCAAAGGGAAGTGCGGAGACCACAAATGGAGAGGTTCACACTTGCTCCTGCAGAAGAGGTGGCCAAACAAACAGCATTAGGAACCAGTAGCAAGAATTCTGACGGAATGAATGTCCGTGGTATTCTGGGGATGACACCAAGTGCTCTATAAATACTATCCAGTGTCATTCTCACAATAACCCTGAGAGGTAGGAATGACTCCCTTTCTATAAATGAGAAACGAGAGAGAAGAAACTTGCTACAGGTCACAGCAAAGTCCGTGCTGGGAAACTCAGTAGGAGGGATTACGGTGGAGTCTTGTCAGCTCCATGGACTGGCTTCTGCACTAGCAATATGGCAGAACACAGATCCCATTCCATTTGAGCACATAAAATGTGGGATATAACACAAGAAGTCTTTCTAAAGCATGGCTAAGTCGGTGGCAAAGGAGAGGAAAGTGGAGAGCAGAAGGTCCTGGAGTCAGCGTGAGCCTTGAAGGCTCTGCTGGGTGTCGACAGGCCACGCCCGGGACAGGAGCCTGACCAGACTCCTTGCAGGGAGATGTGCCCTCAAGGGGCCAGAGCCTCGGAGTATTCAAACTGTTGGGAGTTCCTGTTGTAGCTCAGTGGAAACAAATACAACTGGTATCCAGGAGGATACGGGTTCCATCCCCGGCCTCACTCAGTGAGTCAGGGATCTGGCATTGCCATGAGCTGTGGCGCAGGCCGGCAGCTGTAGCTTCAATTCGATCCCTAGCCTGGAAACTTGCATATGCCGCATGTGGGGCCCTAAACAAAAAAACACAAAGACAACTGTTCAGAGGAGGCCTTGTCTGACTCAGCCCTGACCTTGGGTAGGTGGGCTAGAACCCTGAGCATCTGGAACCACAGCCCGCACTTAGGTGGGAGTGCGGCCAGAGTCACATTCTGTGGAGCCTCAAAAGTACGGAGACAGATGAAGATGGCACTGCCCCTAGGTTCATGGCACCAAAATGGAAATCCTCTCTAGGATAAACCTCAGTTTCTAAGGAACAAGAGGTCACAAAAACAAGTTTTATGGAAACGCTGTAAAGTTACATTGTGATGATGGTTGTACAACTATAAATATAATAAAATTAAGTGAATTTAAAAAAAGCGTATAGGAGTTCCCTTTGTGGCTCAGTAGTTAACAAATCCGACTAAGAACCATGAGGTTGCGGGTTCGATCCCTGGCCTTGCTCAGTGGGTTAAGGATCCGGCGTTGCCGTGAGCTGTGGTGTAGGTTGCAGACGCGGCTCGGATCCTGCATTGCTGTGGCTGTGGCGAAGGTCAGCAGCTACAGCTCCTGTTAGACCCCTAGCCCGGGAACCTCCATATGCCGTGGGTGTGGCTCTACATAAAGGCAAAAAGACAAAAACAAAACAAACAAACAAAAAAAACCATCTAAACATCTGGAAACAGGCTCCACGAGCAATAGTCTGCAGAAAGAACAAACTACAGAATCGGAAATGCAAATATTATAGATAGATGTCAGAAAGATCAGATGCAGAAAATAATTATATGTAACATTAAATAAATCAAAGATGGGACCAAAGCATGACAAAGGAGCAAGCCTAAGAGAGCTGATGGAGCAGGTCTGGGTGTGCTCCTGTGCACCCCCGAGGCTGCACTGCACCCCGGGCTCCACCCGCTGAGGGTCCCTACCGCAGCAGGCACCGTGCCTTCCCTCTGTCCCTTGAGTCTTCTGTGGCTTAGGTGGGAGCTGCCAGAATCAGCAGAAATCTCTGAGTTAAAGGCCAGCTTTGTGCCTGCTTTTTTCCCCAAGCCTCCTATTTTCCATTCCTGGTCTCTGCAGATGTTTATGTTTTTTTCCTGTCTCAATTATCAGTGTATTTTAAAAGATGCCTCACAATATTTTACCTGGTGTCTTATTTGCATCAGTCAGAAGGGTTGAAGGGCTCCTTGGACCATCCCATTGCCAGAATCTTAAGTCAGCTGATGCTTTAAGTTTTAAAGCTTCAAAGAACTTCTGATCAGACATATAAAAACCTAATTCTTCTTTGTGGGTAGGAGAACTTCCATTCAGAACATTTCCTTTTGGTTTAAACTCAGAAAAATATTGTATGAGACCGTGAATTAAATAAAGAGCATAGTGAGGATGCTAGACATTGTTTCTACCCCAGGTCTGATAAAGAAACTGCACTTCTTGATGCCACAAAACCCTGAGGCCAGGCCCGCTCAGACATGCTTACCTGGTATCGCTTCGGTCCTATGGCTGCCATCCAGATGCCCATGCTCACGTCTTCACCCTGTACAAGACCCGTGAAGTTTAAATGCAAACATTAAATACTATTTCATTTGTAAAGACAAGGCTACACCCATTTGCATAAGTAATCTTTCGACATTGTTCTGTAATTATTCCACTATATTTCAAAATGCCAAGTCTGCATTCACACTGATATGCAAAGCAAAAGCTACCGGCCAGGAAGTTGAAGCACACACACCACAATGAAGTAAGGCTATATGCATTATAGCGAGGAGGTGCCTCGCTCCTCCTGGACCTTCCGGTTCCAGCATTAACCGTATGAAAGACAGAGTGGATCAAATACTAGGCAGAGCTTCTTTATTGACACTATCCCCAGAATCAGCAAAAAAAAGAAAGCTTAGTATTAAGCTTGCTTAATCTTTCTTCTTTTGAATATAATTTTTTTTAAATCTTTTTTTTCTTTTTAGGGCTGCACCCACAGCATATGGAGGTTCCCAGGCTAGGGGGTCCAATCAGAGCTACAGCTGCCGGCCTACACCACAGCCACAGCAACGCCAGATGGAACCAAATCTATGACCTACACCACAGCTCAGGGCGACTCTGAGCCCTTAACCCACTGAGCAAGGACAGGGATGGAACCCGCGTCCTTATGGATGCTAGTCGGGTTCGCTAACCGCTGAGCCACGATGGGAGCTCCATGAATATAAATCTTTACATGCCTTCAGTGACTACACCTTTAAGTAGAAGCAAAAAACATAATAAGTAGGCTCCAGGAAGACTGAGGAGCAGAAATCAGAGCCAAGATTTGAAGCTGATTATTTGCAAAGAGTAACACGCTTTCCCCGAGGCAGGCTGACTCTGCTTCCAGTGATGAGCCGTCCGGCGGATGAATGTCGGGCAGATGAAACTAGTGTGGCCAGTATGCCAGAAACCCTCAGTTACCTGGTAGGTCTTCAGTCTGCCTGAGTTGCCGGCCAGCCAGCGGACGATGTCGCTGGAGATCACGTACCCTGACCCGCAGGCAAAGGCAGGGTAAGCGGGCCCGGGGTACTCCAGCTCCTGCCACTTCCCGGTCCGGTCAACGGCCCAATTCAACCTGAAACTGAGATGCAAAAGGAGCTGGCTGGGAGTTCCCATTGTGGCTCAGCAGTTAACAAACCCAACTAGCATCCATGAGGACACGGGTTCGATCCCTGGTCTCCCTGGGTGAGTTAATGATCCGACGTTGCTGTGGCTGTGGCGGAGGCCGGCAGCTACAGCTCCTGTTAGACCTCTAGCCTAGGAACCTCCATATGCCGCGGGTGCGACCCTAAAAAGACAAAAATGAGAAAAGAAAAAAAAAAAAATGAACCGATGCTTTGTGTTCTGCCACACACCCTTTCCACTAGCAAACTTAAGTCCTTAATGACAGCTGCACAGAGGTAAGCTGTAGAAGCAAAGAAAGCATGAGAGGTTTCTGTTTTTGTCTTTTTGCCTTTTTGTAGGGCGCACTTGCAGCATATGGAGGTTTCCAGGCTAGGGGTCAAATCGGAGCTACACCTGCAGGCCTACACCACAGCCACAGCAACACAAGATCCAAGCCTTGTCTGCAACCTACACCACAGCTCATGGCAACACTGGATCCTTAACCCACTGAGTGAGGCCAGGGATTGAACCTGCAACCTCATGGTTCCTAGTCAGATCTGTCAACCACTGAGCCATGACAGGGACTCCTCTGGTTTTTTGTTTTTTTAGTTTAAGGAAAGGAATTCTTTATCCAGTAGTGTCTTAGATAAAAGACTGGTATGTTGGCATTCCCGCTATGGCACAGTGGGTTAAGAATCCAACTGCAGGGAGTTCCCTTCGTGGCTCAGTGGTTAACAAATCCGACTAAGAACCGAGGATGTAGGTTCGATCCCTGGTCTTGCTCAGTGGGTTAAGGATCCGGCGTTGCCATGAGCTGTGGTGTAGGTTGCAGACGTGGCTCAGATCCCGTGTTGCTGTGGCTGTGGCGAAGGCTGGCAGCTACAACTCCTGTTAGACCCCTAGCCTGGAAACCTCCATGTGCCGCGGGTGCGGCTCTAGATAAAGGCAAAAAGACAAAAAAAAAAAAGAATCCAACTGCAGTGGCCTCAGGTAGCTACAGAGGTACGGGTTCTTTGGCCCCACGCAATGGGTTAAAAGATCTGGCATTGCTGCAACTGTGGTGCAGGTTGCAGCTGCTATGCGGATCTGATCCCTGGCCTGGGAATTCCATATGCCGCAGAGCAGCCAAACATGGGGGGGGGGCGCACAGACGGAGAGACACTGATCCATGCTGCATTCCTAAAAAGACACAGAAAATGGTTTCAGAAATGTGTCACAAATTTATTCTAATGTACAGCAGCTTCTAATGTGAGTAGCACTTAATCTGTAGGGCATCAGGATAAAAGCCACATCATTTCCCCTCCTTCATTAGAGTAGCCTGAGGTTTTCCATTTCAGAGTTGTTTTCCCTCTCATTGTAGATTATTAAAATAGAGTAACCGGGAGTTTCCATGGTGACGCAGCGGTTAATGAATCTGACCAGGAACCATGAAGTTGTGGGTTCAATCCCTGGCCTTGCTCAGTGGCTTGGGGATCCGGCATTGCCGTGAGCTGTGGTGAGTCGTGGATGTGGCTTGGATCTGGTGTTGCTGTGGCTGTGGTGTAGGCCGGCAGCTGTAGCTCCGATTTGAGCCCTGGCCTGGGAACCTCCACGTGCCGCAGGTGCAGTCCTAAAAAGAAACAAATAATAAATAAATAAATACATAAATAAATAAAATAGAGTAACCCAAGAGCCTAATAGGGAAATTTGCTATCACAATCACATTTTTCTCATGAAAAATGACTTGTATATTTCATTTTAAATGAACTGCTTTGCTCAGGTACATGTAGTGATCACTGCTGGGCTAATAATAATATTTAACTTACTTTCCCCACCAAAAATTAGGCCCATCCAGATTCTTGAGGGCGATTCTATTAAAAACAGCTTCCAAGTCTATGTAACAGTCGTCATCGGTCTTTAGCAACAAATCAAAGCTGGTTGTTTCCACAGTCCTGTTGGTGAGAAGGGGGACAGAAAGTTAGGGTGTCCACATGAGGAAACAGAGCAACACCACTGTGGTGACACTGCTATAGCGACGTAACTGCAGAATTGGCCCCGTGCTCTCTGTACACTTTTCCAGTTTCTCCCTCTCCAATGCTGGAAGCACCTGCTCCAGCAGAACTGTTTCTCCCAAGTACTGTCCTCACTCGATATTAACTACATAGCATAACACAGAGCTGCCAAGCCGATTTTTAAAAGGTGTTAAGGAAAAAGAACACAATGAAAAAAGACCTGGACAAGTGGGACATGATCAAACAAATGCTTCTTAGGGACCATGCAGTCAGGCGAACAGGGCTATCAAACATCTGACCCTTGCCCCTCGTGTTTTGCTTTTTTTCCTTTTAATTTTATCAAAGTAGAGTTGATTTACTAGGCTGTGCTAATTTCTCCTGCACAGCAAAGTGACTCAGTTACACACACATATATATTATTTTCCATTACGGCTCATCACAGGTTATTGAATATAGCTCCCTGTGCTCTATAGTAGGACCTTGTTATTTTTCCATTTTATATATTAGTTTGTACCTGCTAACCCCAAACTCCCGCTCCATCCTCATCCCCTCTCCGCCTTGGCAACCACACATCTGTTCTCTATGTCTAGGAGTCTGTTTCTTTTGCACAGATGTGTTGATTTGTGTCCTATTTTAGATTCCCCGCGTTTAAGTGATATCATATGGTTTTTGTCTTTCTCTTACTTCACTTACTATGAGAATCTCTAGGTCTACCCATGTTGCCGCAGATGTGCACCCTCCCCTTTTCTTTTTTACAGCTGCACCGCCATCCTCACGGAGACTATGCTGGGTCCTTAACCCACTAAGCCACAGTGGGAACTGCCCCCTCTTGTGTTCTCAGTAAGAGGCAGAGTGGCAGACTGGAAAAAAGACAAGAGCCTACAATATGCTGACTGCAAGAGACTCACCTTAGGGCAAAGGACACGTGTAAATTGAAAGTGAGGGGATGGAAGAAGGTATTTTATACAAATGAAAATGATGGTAAGCCGGAATCGCAATTCTCATATCAGACAAAATAGACTTTAAAACAAAGGTCATAACGAAGGACACTAATCATAAAAGAATCAATATAATATCAAGGAGAGGATATCATACTCATTAATATATATTCCCCTAATACAGGAGCACCCAAATACATACAACAAATACTAACAGACATAAAAGGAGAAACTGAGGGGAATACATAGTAGTTGGGAGACTAACATCCCATTCACATCAACGGACAGATCCTCTAGACAGAAAATCAGAAAGGCATCGGAGATCCAAAATGACACAATAGAACAGTTAGACTAAGTGATATCTCTAGGACATTACATCCAAAAGCCCAGAATATACATTCTTTGTGAGTGCACAAGGAACACTCCTTAGGACTGACCACATGCTAGAGAACAAAACTAACCTCAACAAATTTAAGAGTATAGAAAGTTTTAGTTCTAAAGTCAAGGCAGATAGTATCAAGGGCTCAACAACAAATTAGGGGACCCTAGGGAAGCTATTATATTAACAACTATATGTATTCAATTAATAGCAGTTACTATTATTACATGCTATTATTGTTGGTTTTATTACTATAAAGGTAAGAGTTACAACAAGACCCAAGAAATACTGGAGGGTTGGGAAGTAATGATATGAGAGATTCTAAGGATTATTGACTTTCACCTTATCTAATGTTTTGGAATTAGGGCAAATAGTTTTTAAATGGGTGGAGGAGAGAATGGAAATGTAACAGAGATGTTCAGCTGAACAGAATTCAGATCAGCAACCTGGGTGTGAGTGAATAAGTGGGAACAGAGGTGAGTGGATATGAAAATGACTGAAAAAGGACCATTTTCAAACTCACTGATTTCCATCTCATGTTGGCTTGAGACAACCATGGTAAGTAGCAATGACAAAGTGAGTCATTTTTCCCTTGTTTTTGATAGATTAGTATCGTTCCCATTATGGATTTGCTAATCAAAATAACAAAGTGGCAGTATTTCAGATGATCCGTCCTCACAAAGAACCAGGATACAACTGATCACATCCCAGGTATTCAGGCCTCTTAGGTTTGTGGTTTAAAAAAAAAAAAAAAACACAAAAACAGAAACAAAAAACTCACTGGTCTGACGTTGAGAAATTGTTTCTACACCAAAAGAAAAACAAAACAATACCTACTCACCATTTTTATAACTTACCATCTATAAAAGTTCAGTAATTTTGCAGGAACATTTCGGTAAGTGTCGACAACGTCCACGAACACAATGTCGTCATAGAGGCCGCTCTCCTCCCTCAGGAAGGCATCTTCCTCCTGGAGCCTGCTTACGTGGTCAATAAGTCTTCGAGGGCGAGAATGAAGGTTTTTTAAGAGAGCATCACCTTCTGAAAGAAAAGGGAGATGGAGAAAAATGCTACTACAAACTTTAGGCCCAGAACTTGTAACACTGCACCAACGCTCTTCCCACGGTAAACCTAACACACAGCAGCGGTCAGGACAGGGACGCAGGCGTTCCAGACCCTGTGGCTGGGAGGGGCCCTCTTTGGAGAGCTGTTCAGCAACACCTAATTAGGCTAAAGGTGCGCCTCCTGGGACTCCTGAAGTCCACTTGGAAACAGGTCCCTAGAGACGAGCTCACATGTTCACGAGGATATTTATCACAGCATGGGTGGTGACAGTGAAAAGAATGGAACCAGCCTAAATGCCAACTGATGAAGAATGCCAGACTGTAGTATATTCACATAATGGAATACAGCAGTTAAAAAAAATCAGCCTGGGAGTTCCCTTCGTGGCTCAGTGGTTAACGAATCCGACTAAGAACCGTGAGGTTGCGGGTTCGATCCCTGGCCTTGCTCAGTGGGTTAAGGATCCGGCATTGCCGTGAGCTGTGGTGTAGGTTGCAGACGCGGCTCGGATCCCGCGTTGCTGTGGCTGTGGCGAAGGCCGGCGGCTACAGCTCCTGTTAGACCCCTAGCCTGGGAACCTCCATATGCTGCAGGTGCGGCTCTAGATAAAAGGCAAAAAAGACAAAAAAAAATCAGCCTATCTTGGATGGTAAGAGTAATGGCGCTGAAAAATAATGCCCAGTGAGAAAAAGCATCTTGCCAATGGATATATACAATATGATTCTATAGGTATAAATTATAAAATATTTTAATCAAAACAATTATTAAAAGTTATGTACATATGGAGTAGAAAAACAAGAGTGGAAAATATGAAAAGCAAATATGACAAAATGTAAACATTTGTTGATTCTAAGCAACAAGTACATGGATGTTTCTTACAGCACCTGTTTCTGGTTTACCGATATTTCATAATAAAAATGCGCTTAGAAGACTTTTTTTTTTCCTTTTAAGGCCGAATCTGCAGCAGGGATCAAACCCACATCCTCATGGATACTAGTCGGATTCATTTCCACTGCGCCATGATGGGAACTCCCTAAAAGACATTTTAATGATCGGCTCACTACTAACGAAACACCTGTCACATCTGTGCAGAGACTGTCCTCAAGGCAGCAATCCTTTCATTAGGGCGGGATTTTCTCGACTGTCTCAAATTACTAGAAAATTTCTGAAAAATAAAAACGTGAGTGGCTAAGAGGTGGGGAAAGGAAAATGAGAATGTAGCAATCCACTCTTTGGAACTGCAAACAAGAAGCCTGAGGGATGGAGTCAAGGACCTGTATTTGAGTTCCACCTCTGCTACCATCTGTGATCCTGGACAAGTTACACGGCTCTGGGCCTCAGTACCTCAGCTGTAAAAGGAGTCGGACTAAATCAGTGCATTTTCAAGAATGCTTACTAGAATACAGATTCCTAGGCCCCCAGCCTAAAGAGCCATCAGGACTGGGGTGGGCCCAGGAATCTGTATTTCTAACCTGTGACTGCTGTAACTTTGATGCAAGTGGACCACAAACGATCCCTTGAGAAACACAGGCCTAAATGACCCTCGGGTCCCTTTCAACTCTTAAAGATTCTACTGTTAACATCCTTTTACTTTAAAGAGAAGCATAAATATACACAATTTAACACATAAAGGAAAGTGTTATAAAATTACTGTAATAGGAAAATGGTTGATAACAAGGGCAGAAATTAAACACAGGCTCTTTCAGAGTTCCTGTCGTGCTCAGTGGTTAACGAACCCGACTAGTATCCATGAGGACACGGGTTCAACCCCCGGCCCACTCAGTGGATTAAGGATCCAGCGTTGTGAGCTGGGTGTAGGTCACAGATGTGGGTTGGATCCTGCATTGCTGTGGCTGTGGTGAGGCTGGCATCTGCAGCTCTGATTTGAGCCCTAGCCTGGGAAATTCCATATGCCGTGAGTGCGGCCCTAACAAGACAAAAAATAAACATAGGCTCTTTCATTAACAAACTGTACATTCTGTTCTATGAAAAATACATCTGTGTTTTTTAAATCTGATCATCTAAGTACAATTTACAAGAATCGTGTGGTTTACAGCCTCTCAACTTTGGAGGCATTAAATCCAGCTTGTTAAAACACGGATACCTGAGCTCCAATCCAGAAGATTTTTAACCCTGTCCCTTCAGGTAGAGCCCACAGATGCTAACACCCCACAAAATTTGAGAACCTGAGTGCCGCAACATGACTCCTCTAAATAAAACATAGAGCCTCAGATTTTCTCTCACCCAAGCCTTAATCCTTTAGCCTCAGTGAGAGAAAATTTAAGACAGTTGTTCAGGGTACAGTGGCTGCTCCCTATAGAAGAGTTTAGTGCTGGAAGTCTCAAGGGCCCCTCAGATTTTTAAAGACCCCAATGGTACATACTTGATTAACTGGCAAAAGAAAGGAAGGCGCTCGACATCAAGGCAGACGGTGGGTTCAACCTGTACCAGCCCCCAAGTGCGAGCTGCTGTACCTCCTTATGGGAATTTCCCCCAGGGCTGAGCCCCCGGCTAGCCTCTGGTGGGCTAAATCAGTACCCTCCTTGGCAGAGTGGGCTCAGTTTTATGAAAAACCTCTGGACTCAAATTAAGGATCCCTAAATTTTAAATCTATTTTTAATGGCAAGTTTGTGAACAAAACCTATGTGTCTGTTCCAGCATACCCTTAGGGTGATGTCAAAACATTAATACAGCTGTGAGGAAACACTGTATAAACAAGGAAGCCAGAAATAAAAAGCCAACCCATTCACATCTTCACAGCACATGCAGTGGCCTCAGACAGAGGGGTACGCCTTGTCCTCAACACTGCACTATTAAGGGGCCCCTGGAAGCCCCGCCTGTCAGAATGTGGCCTCTGTGGTCCCTGGTCCTCATGAGCCTTCAGGGAAGCTGCGTCCTAATCGTTTTACAGGAACCCATCACACTGCGGGCTTTGAGAAGCCAATGGAAGCCCTGCTGGGCACCTTTGCTCCGTGAGTGATGGTAAGGACAAGTGACCAAGAGCAATGGCATCAACAATAGTTGGGTTTTTCTGTTTCCTTTTCAGTCACACCCACGGGATATAGAAGTTCCCAGGCCAGGAATGGAACCTGAGCCAGAGCTGTGACCCACACCCCAGCTACAGCCACACCGGATCCTTAACCCACTGTGCCAGCCACGGATCGAACCAGTGCCGCCTCCACAGCGACAAACCAGATCATTAACCCACTGTGTCACAGCGGGAACTCCAACAATAGTTTTTTGTTTTTTTACAGATTACTGATACAAATTCTCAGGAATTCATACATGTCGATATTTTCAGGAACATCACTCGAAAAGAAAAACACAGATACTTCCTTTTGGGGTAATGGAAATGGTCTGGAATTTGTGGGGTTGACTGCAAGACTCTGAATATGCTAAAAACAACTGAATCAAACACTTTGAAAGGGTAAAGCATATGTTATATGAATTATATGTCAATAAAACTATTATTTTTAATTCCAAAAAAAGAATACCTTTCATGTCAAAAAGTATAAAGATTTGGTGGGTGGGATTCACTGTGCTTTTTAGCTTTCAACCAGCTGACTTACCCTGAATGGTGTAAATAAAACCACCAGCAACTCCCTCCACGCCTTCCATGAATTCATGAGGCAATGCACCCTCCCCAGCCTGAAAGAACAAGAACAGAAGTGCTTGATGTTTCATGACCAGAAATACATTTCCTCCTTTTGGAAACTGATTTGGCAGAATTCATCATGGGATTCCACAGCACGTGAATACATCGAAGATGCTGATGCACCAGACCTGACGCTCTCAGGACACCGTCAGCATTCTCCCACCCCTGCTGTCTAAGTACAATGTCCAAGGTCGGGTACACACAATCCACACAGTGCTCAGAATTCCAGCTGACACAGAAATCATGTCTTCTTGAACTTACTCCCAATACTATTACAAGAACCAACATCAGTTTACATCCTAACCCCATGATTTAAAAATAAAAAAGAAGGATTAACCACCTTTGATTTCTTGCAGATTGACATGCCCCAGAGTTTAAATATACCCAGGCACAGTTTAAGGTCAAGGGTACCCTCCAGAGAAAAATTCCTCTAAGCAAACAGTTCAGACAGAGGCCCACTGGTAACTGATGCTGAAAGTGCCTAAAGCCTATTGTATCAAATAGCCAACAGTCCTTTCTACATCTTAGGGCTGGAGCATCTTTTGTTATCAGAAATATGCCTCTTTTCACTTCACAGGTTACCCAGTGCCCTGACTGAAGTGAGGCCTCTGTGCTGCATCCCAACTTAACACACCTGCTGCTGCTCTCCTCCAGCCGCGTGGGCTGGACTGGATGCTTACGGCCTGGCCTCAGTTTGTTTTACAGCATTTCTTCTACACACACACCCATCAAGGGGGTTTACTGTGTGGCTGGTCCTCTCTTAAACAGATTCTTCTAACGGGGCTGTACTGTACAAAGTATTGCTTTTTGTCTTTTTGGGGCACCTGCGGCATATGGAGGTTCCCAGGCTAGGGATCTAACAGGAGCTGTAGCTGCCGGCCTACACCACAGCCACAGCAATGCGGGATCCGAGCCGCGTCTGCAACCTACACCACAGGTCACGGCAACACTGGATCCTTAACCCACTGAGCGAGGCCCAGGATTGAACCCACATCCTCCTGGATACTAGTTGGGTTAGTTACCACTAAGCCACAACACGAACTCCCAAAGCAATGTTTTATGGCTACTAGGGAGACAAGCGTTCTTAGGTGCCTGGGGTAAACTGCAATTTAATTCAGAATACGGTTCATAGCTGAATGTAGAGGAATTTTTCTTTTTCTTTTTTTTTTTGCCTTATCTAGAGCTGCACCTGCGGCATATGGAGGTTCCCAGGCTAGGGGTCTAACAGGAACTGTAGCTGCCGGCCTTCGCCACAGCCAGAGCAACGCGGGATCCGAGCCGCGTCTGCCACCTACACCACAGTTCACGGCAACGCCGGATCCTTAACCCACTGAGCAAGGCCAGGGATCGAACCCACAACCTCACGGTTCTTAGTCGGATTTGTTAACCACTGAGCCACGACGGGAACTAAACTCTTTTCTTTTTTTGAATGGAGAAAATTTCTAAAGATGAATGCTATACATTCCAACTTTCTAGTTCCTGAGAAGATTGCATACTTAAAAAAACCTGCACACTCTATATATTGTTTTGGCTTGCTTTAGACAATAGTACTTTTTGTCTATTAATAACTTCTATCTAAAAGGTCACAGCTTGGCTTTCATCTTTAAAATTTTTCTGACATTACTACTTGCTGGTAAGGGAATAAGACAGGAAAGTTTTCAGCTTAATGCATTTATGATAAAAACCTTTATCTGCACAGGGGTTTCTTAGAATAGGCTACTAAGTTATCTGACTTTTTTTTTTGAAGGCTAGCTGAGCGTTTAAGGCGTCGTCAGGCCTTCCACAACCATATTCACCACCAAAGCAGATCAGCTGAGTCTTTACATTTAAACTTAGCTCTCAATGCAGAAGTAAACTGATTTCCTTTTGTGCAACCATCTGAATACTACAGAATTTTGGTATTTATGGAATATTTTTAAGTTTCATAAACAGAAAAGGAGGCAAGAAATTAAAGGCACTTGATTTGAAAACAAGGAAAGAAAAAAACCTTAACTCCACAAAAAATTCTCTCTCAAATAAAGGGCTTTTCACAATCAAGGATGAAATCCTAAACACACCCATCAAGGCTAAGGTTATAATTACAAATGAACTTATAGGTCCATTTGTCCAATGTCTTTTTTTCCCTCACTGGACTGTAAGTTCTGCTGTGGGCCAGTAACGGGACAATTTTGCCCATGACTGTGCCTGGCTTACAAACAGGTAAACATTTCCTGAGTATGTAATAACAGCTATGTGATTTTCATTTCAAATTCTGGGGTTAATTTTATTTTTATTTTTTTTGCTTTTTAGGGTGGCACCGGAGGCATATGGAGGTTCCAAGGCTAGGGGTTGAATCGGAGCTGTAGTCTGTGGCCTATGCCACAGCCACAGCAACCCCAGATCCAAGCTGGGTCTGCAACCTACACCACAGCTCACAGCAACCCCAGATCCTTAACTCACTGAGCAAGGCACCACAACCTCATAGTTCCCAGTTGGATTCGTTTCCGTTGTGCCACGATGGGAATTCCAAACACTGCACTTTCTAAACTCTTGAGAGTTCCCACTGTGGCACAGCAGTTAACGAATCCGACAGGAACCATGAGGTTGCGGGTTCGATCCCTGGCCTTGCTCAGTGGGTTAACGATCCAGCATTGCCATGAGCTGTGGTGTAGGTCGCAGACGTGGCTTGGATCCCACGTTGCTGTGGCTGTGGCTGTGGCATAGGCTGGAGGCTACAGCTCCAATTCGACCCCTGGCCTGGGAACTTCCATATGCCACAGGTGCAACCCTAAAAAGCAATAAAAAAAAGAAAAGGCAGTAATCTTGAAGCAAAATTACATTTACTAAGGTTGAAGCTACAAAATCGTAGAATATTTGACTGTTTCATCTTTATGATGGTGACGCACATTTCTAGCATATATGTTCTAAAACACATAAGGGTCATTGTTTCATTATGGGCTGGTGTGAAAGTAAACTTAGAAACATTTATTAAAAAAAGCTAAGGAATGCCAAACAACCTTAATAAAAGAAACGACTTACCGTAATGACCCTGAGAACCCCTCCTCCATCGTTGACTGTCACTTTGTGGAGATTTCGTGACACCAGGCCTTGGAGGTCTTGGCTCTCCCACACAATTGTACCTTCAAAGCTCTTTGGTGGAAAGATGAACAGTGAGTCAGTTTCTTTCATTCTTTTTCTTTTTTTTTTTTTGGCTTTTTAGGGCCGCACTTCAAGCACATGGAAGTTCCCAGGCTAGGGGTCAAACTGGAGCTGTAGCCACTGGCCTACACCACAGCTACAGCAATACGGGATCCGAGCTGCATCTCCGACCTACACCACAGCTCACAGCAATGCTGAATCCTTAACCCACTGAGTGAGGTCGAGGATCAAACCCACATCCTCATAGATCCCAGTCAGGTTCATTACCGCTGAGACACAACGGGAACTCCCAATATCTGTCAGTTTGAATGCAGGAGAAAACTGGTATCTCATTGCTCTAGTTCAGTCTTGATTCCTAGTGAGATTACTGCTGAGCCACGATGGGAACTCCTGAGTCAGTTTCTTTATCACTATCATTTAGATTGATTCTAAGTATGTTTCTGGAGAAGTTTATTTTTTTCTGAGACACATAGGTTAAAACTTTTATTGCATGCTCAATAAATGCAAACATTTTGGTGTAGGTCTTAGTCTTTTTTTTTTCCATGTGCATCTAAACACTTATGAAGACCATACAGTTTTACGTGCTGCTGTCACTCTCCAATGCATCAAAGGCACTTCCTTACGCGACTGCAGCTATTGTGACCACTCTTTTTCAAGTGCTTATAACAATGTCACTGAGCTGATGCATCTAGTGGGCCTCAAAGCTCTCCCCACCTCAGACATTCGGATGCTATCAAATATCTACTAAAATAATGCACGGCATGTTTTGGTATAAAAGTTTATTTTCCCCAAATACTTGGTTTTTTATTAAAAAAATAAAACTCGCAGAGGAGAAATTACTGGGATAGGAATAGAGTATTTTATACGGATTTTGGTAACATACTGCCAAACTGCTTTTCAAAACCAAATTATACTTGTAGGGTCATTACCAAACTATGAGAATGTCAGTTGCATTCTCCTCTTCCTAGTAGGAGATACTAGTAAAAAAAAAAAAGACATTTAAGCTAATTTAGTAGATTTAAAGACATGGTACCTTATTTAATTCCTGTTCCTTTTAATTTCATCTTTTTTTTTTTTTTTGCTTTTTAGGGCTGCACCCCCAGGCACATGGACCAGGCTAGGGGGCGAATTGAAGCTGTAGCTGCCAGCCTACACCACAGCCACAGCAACTTGGGATCCGAGCCACGTCTGCGACCTACACCACAACTCACAGCAACACCGGATCCTTAACCCACTGAACGAGGCCAGGGATCAAACCCGCATCCTCATGGATACTAGTCGGGATTCGTTAACCACTGGGCCACTGTGAGAACTCCTATTTCTTTTGATTTCTAATATTATTTATGAATTATATAGTCTGAGAATTGCCTTGTCATGCTTCTTTGCCATTTAGCTGCTCTCACTAGATTGCAAGCACCACTGGAACAGTGATCTTGTCTCTCAGCTGCCACTATATCCCCAGTGCCTGGAACGCCTGATTTAATAGGCACTCAAATAACTTAATAAATAACACTGAATTCAAGATCAAGAATTGGGAGTTCCCACTGTGGTTCAGTGGTAATGAACCCAACAAGTATCCATGAGGATGAGGGTTCAATCCCTGGCTCCACTCTGTGGGTTAAGGATCCGTCATTGTTGTGAGCTGTGGTGTAGGTGCCAGGCGCAGGTTGGATCCCACGTTGCTGTGACTGCGGTGTAGGCCGGCAGCTGCAGCTCTGATTCTACCCCTAGACTGGGAATTTGCATATGCCACGGGTGCGGCCCTAAAAAACAGAAACCAACAAACAAAAAGATCACGTAAAATCAATTCCGGTATACAGCAGGAGATAAAGAAGACAGCTTTAATAGTCTAAAAACATTTCATGTATTAAAATGAAAATATAAAGTACTTTACAGCAATGTCTCATTTAGCCAGCATTAGACGGAAACTATATAAAACTGAATTTCTCCAATAAGCTAGGTCAGTGGTTTGCAAGCTTTAAAAACAAAAATCAAAAATTTCTCTATGCAAAAAGATAAAAACAATGGCAGAATCTGGCTTCCTCCGGCAGTGCGTCATTTTATATTGAGCTAATGTATCCTTACACTTCATTATCTGTGAAACTCCTGATGTACTTTGCAGAGCCCTAGGGTTCCTTGGAGCAGATCTTGCAGACATAGCCGTGTTATCATTTCCTAACCTTTAGAACAGAGGAAATAACACCTACCTCAAGGGGTTGTTTGAAGAGAGGGATAACTGTGTGCAGTGCTCAGCAAGCACAGCTTTAGTACCATCTGAAGGAACAGCGGTGAGGTACCCCTTTAAAGGATTCCATTGCAGGGAGTTGCTATTGTGGCTCAGCGAGGATTTGGGTTTGATCCCTGGCCTCGCTCAGTGCATTAAGGATCTGGCGTTGCTGTGAGCTGTGGTGTAGGTCACAGACATGGATCGAATTCTGCATTGCTGTGGCTGTAGTGTAGACCAGCAGCTGCAGCTCTGATTCGACCCCTAGACTGGGAACCTCTATACGCGGTGAGTGTGGCCCTAAAAAGCAAGCAAACAAACAAAAAGTATTCCATTGTCTTATCTCTGAAACAGGTACTGCTTATTTCTATACCTTCGCTGAGCAACCTTAGCTCTTTATTGAACTTGATCTTCACTGACCTTAGTTCTTTTTGTAAAAATAAAAAAAAAAAATATTCTTACAAATAGATATATACCCAGAAGAATTTTAAAGACTAGGAAGAAACACACCAGAGAAGCTGGACAACAGATGGGTAATATCATATTCTTTTAACTTTTCTATATTTTTGTCAAGTTTTTAACAGCAAATATGTATTACTTTCATACCTTTGTAATTAAGAAAAAATTTGAAACCAACTGTAGAACAAACCAAGTAAATTTGGGGGTCAATCTTCTTTCAGACATGAGCCATTATTTAAACTTTTGAGGGTCTACCATGTATCAGACTGTGGGCTCTGTGCTTGAAGATGAAGAGGAAAAAAAAAAGGAAAGAAATCATATCTTTAAGTAATAAGCATAACATGCCATAACAGGCTCAATAATGAAGGAAAGTCATTCTGCTTGCAGAGGTCAGACTGAATTTCAACGACTATGATAGCTGAGCTTCGTCTTATAGGAGTTTGAGTCAAAAAAAGGAAGGAGGCAGATAAAGTAACACACGAAAAGGCAGACCTGAAACAGCACTGCATATTCAGAAAATATTAAGCAGTGTGTTCCTGCCAAAGCACAAGGCTGAGGAAATGGGGGTAGGGTGGGGAGGCAGGGCGGGATAAAAGGTCAGCTCTGTTCCTTAAAGACAGTCTGCTCCTTACCTTGAAGGCAGCGCGAAGCACTGAAGGTTACAAGCACATGAGTGACACAATCATATTTGCAGTTTTAGAAAGGTCACTCCAACATGAGGGTGGCAGCAGAGTGGAGATTGGTATGGAGGGTGATAACTGGGCTATTTCAAAATTCCAGGTGAGGAGTTTCCATCGTGGCACAGCAGAAACGAATCCGACTAGGAACCATGTGGTTGTGGGTTCAATCCCTGGCCTCGCTCAGTGGGCTAAGGATCCGGCGTTGCCGTGAGCTGTGGTGTAGGTCGCAGACGTGGCTCAAATCCCGCGTTGCTGTGGCTGTGGCGTAGGCCGGTGGCTACAGCTCCGATTAGACCCCTAGCCTGGGAACCTCCACATGCCGCTGGCACGACACTAAAATGACAAAAGACAAAAAAAAAAAAAAAAAATTCCAGGTGAGAAGAAGTAAACAGCTATCTTAGGAATTAAGACTGCCCTCTGAAAAACTGATGAAAACACAAATAAATGGTCATGGGCTGGGAGAATTAAATACTGTTAAAATGACCATACTACACGAAGCAATCTGTAGAGTCAGTGCAATCCCTATCAAAATCCCCAAAGGCATTTCTCACAGAAACAGAACAAACCATCCTAAAATTTGTAGGGAATCATGAAAGACGCCAAACAGCCAAAGCAATCTAAAGAAAATCTAGAGAAAGAAGAACAAAGCCAGATCATCATGTTTCCTGATTTCAAACTATATTACAAAGCTCTAGTAACCCAAACAGACATATAGATCAATGGAACAGAACAGAGCCCAGAAATAAACCCATGCATGGTCAACTGGCCCCAAAAGAAACTCATATATGGTCAATTATGGACCAGCAATAAACCCACATATGGTCAATTAATTCACACCAAAGGGGCTAAGAATATACATGGGGAAAGGAGAGCCTCTGCCGTAAATGATGTTGGGAAAACCGGATGCCATATGTTGAGCATGAATGAAACCGAACCACTGACTTATGCCACACACACAAATCAACTTAAAATGGGATTAGAAACATGAACATATAACCTGACACCAAGAAATTCCTATAAGAACGGGGGGAAGCTACTTAACATCATTCTTGGGTATGGTTTCTTTTTTTGTGCTTTTTAGGGCCACCCCTGTGGCATATGGAAGTTCCCGGGCAATGGGTCAAATCGGAGCAGTAGACACCGGCCTACATGACAGTCACAGCAACACCAGACCCGAGTTGCCTCTGTGACTACACCACAGCCACAGCAACTCAGGATCTGAGTTTTGTCTGTGACCTACACCAGAGCTCACGGCAACACCAGATTCCCAACCCACTGAGTGAGGCCAGGGATCAAACCCTGGATACTAGTTGGATTTGTTTCTCCTGTGCCACAACGGGAATTCCATGATATTTTTTTTTTATTTGACATCAAAAGCAAAGGTAACAAGAGCAAAAAATAAACAAATAGGACTACAGCAAACTCAAAAGCTGTGCACTTCAAGGAAAACTATCAGCAAAATAAAAAGGCAGGAAGTTGCATTGTGGCGCAGTAGTAATGAACCTGACTATTATCCATGAAGATGTGGGTTTGATCTGACCTTGCCCAGTGGGTTAAAGGATCTGGCGTCGCTGTGAGCTGTTGTGTAGGTCAAAGATGAGGCTCGGGTCTGGTGTTGCTGTGGCTGTGGCACAGGCCAATGACTAAGGCTGATTCAATGCCTAGCCTGGGACCTTCCACATTCTGCAGGCGTGGCACTAAAAAAAACAGAAGAAAAAAAAGGAAAAGAGAAAAGCCAACCTACCAAATGGGAGAAAATATTTGCAAAATCATGTATCTGATAAAGGATTGATATCCAAAATAACTCACATAACTCAACAGCAAAAAGCCCAGTTTGTAAAAATGGGCAGAATATGTGAAGAGACATTTTTTCCAGGAAGACGTACAGATAGCCAACAGGCACATGAAAAGTTTCTCAACATCAGTAATCACAAGGGAAATGTAAGTCAAATACACAACGAAATGTCAACTCCTTTTAGGACAGCAAGTATCAAACACAAGAAATAACAAGCACTGACGAAGATGTGTAGAAAAGAGAACCCTTGTGCACTGCTGATGGGCATGTAAATTGACGCAGCCACTACGGAAAAGTCTGAAGGTTCCTAAAAAAATTAAAAATGGAAGTACCCTATGATCCAGTACTTCAAGTTCTAGGTATTCATCCAAAAGAAATGAAAACATTAACTTGAAAAGATAATGGAACCTCATGTTCACTGCAGCTTTATTTATAATACCCAAGGCAGCCTAAGTGTCATCAAGGGATGAATGGGTAACGAAAAGGTGCTATCTTTACACAGCAGAATATCATTCAGCCATAAAACGAATGAACTCTTGCCATTTGTGACATGGATGGACCCCAAGGGCGTTACGCTAAGAAAAGGAAGTCAGAGAGAAAAAGACAAATACTGTAATGATCTCATGGATCTAAAACAAACAAAAACAAGTGAATTCATAGATTCAATTCAAGAGCGAACAGATGGGTGGTTACTAGAGGTGTCTCGAGGTGGGGGTGGTGGGAGGTGGCTAAGGTGGGTGAGGAGGGTCAAAAGGGGCAAACTTCCAGTTACAAAAATCCTGACTACAGGTAATAGCACAGTTTTGTATATTTGAAAGTTGCTAAGAGAGACCTTAAAAGTTCTCATCATAAGAAAAACTTGTAACTACGTCTGGTGATGGATGTTGACTTGTGTTGATCATTTTGCAACGTATACAGATATTGAATCATTATACTGTATACTTGAAACTAATATAATGTTGTAGGTCAATTACATCTCAATTAAAATAAATAAATCAAAGACCACCCTTCCAGTTGAATTAAACCCTTACACTAAAAGAAACAAGGTTTCCAGTAACTAGGAAGAGCTCTCTAGTGGAAGCTTAATTAGTAAAATCAATACCTTAAAACAACGTATCAACTGGCCACCATAGGAAAGCTGGGCTAAGAGAGAAATTGTGGCAATAGAGCAATGTGTAAGGGGAAAAAAATCACAGTAATTGGAAGATATAAAGCATTCTGGTCACATCCTATGAGACGGCTCTCTAAAGCACCACCTCCCATTGCTGTAATCAGATTCAATGCCCAAACCCAGTACTGCTGAGATTGCTTTTTAGGTGCCCTGACATGCCAAGAAAGAAGGTTCCTAGCTAGTGGTCATAAGCATTCAAACCACCCTAATAAGCTAATGCCCATTAAACACGGATCAACAGACACGGGTTTACACAATCTGCAAGGTCAGTATTAGGGCCTGAAAGCTGAGTCCGAGACCCTTGACTATAGGTGGCTGCTCTGCGTTAATCCCATGTCTTTCTCCTGCCAACAACGTCTTCCCCTTGGGACACATCCCTTTCTTCTCAAACTTTAATGGTGATAAAATTAGGAAGGACTGTTTGGGAGAAAGGAGGACAGGATTTAGTGAGTGCTCGCATATGAGAGTTGAGCATAAACCTCACAATTCTGGTCTGGGTGCCTGAGAAAAAGGCGATACTGTGACACAAGACTGAAAACACAGAAGAGAAGACAGTGGATCCCATCAGAACAAGGGACCCTCCAAGTGCAGAAGTTAAGTGGACAGCTCCAGTGTGTGTGGAGTTCATGAGAAATGTGGGCTGCGATTAGACTCAACAGCCACTAGGAAACAGGGAGTAAGAAATGAAATCGCCTGGCAAGAATGAGCCAAAGAAACAGAAGGCTGGGTATCAAATCCTAATGATTAACGTTTAATAGGAAAACAAAAGAGGAGATAATGAATTGCACAGGAAAGAAGGGCTGAGCCAGATGAGGATGAGCTGGAAGAAAGCACATTGTCTAAGTTCAGAGAAAACTGCAATCTAGTCAGGTAAGGACTAATCGTTTCTCCTGAAGGTGGCAGTGGGGTCAGCAGGAATCTTTGTGATTGTAGTTTCAAATGAACCATACCGAAGTAAAAGCTACAGTGATCCACCTAAAAAAAGCTTCACCTCGAAACTACAAATCTAACAAATCTGACAAAACAAGTAATTCTCTGGGTAGTTCATTCAAATGACAACTGACAGCTGATTTTGCTATTTCTTCTGCCTTGTACCCAACTCCATTTTGTCTAGGTCACGATATAACACCAACAATGTTGACTAAACTAAGTACCAAAGAAATAAACAAACACAAAACCCTCAAAAAGTGGTCCTGGTTTATCCACTCAACTTAAGTCAACCGGTTGGTTGTTTTGTTATTAGGGAAGGGGAGCTCTTTCCTCTCCTGCACCTGCTCCACGTCACAGTGACATTTTTAATCCCACTTCTCTTACACGCCTACTCTCTGTTCTCTGACACAAAGGGGTCAAAGCTTAGGAATCTGCTGGTGGGAAACACCTGGTTTACAGCAATTCCCTGCTAAGATCATAAAGCCATAGTAAAAGGCATGAAAGAAAAGCATGGTAGAGGCTGGAAAGCCGAGTCCTGCTAAGCCGTCTCATCCATAACCCAGGCAGGCATGCCGCCCACTCCTGTGTCACGTGTCCACCCTATCCTCCAAACCAAGAGTATCCAAGGTGTACCCTGTGTTTTTGTGCCCATAAATCACGAATTTCTTTTCTTTCTTTTGGTCTTTTTTAGGGCCACACCCATGGCATATGAATGTTCCCAGGCTAGGGGTCAAATTGGAGCTGCAGCTGCCGGCCTACGCCACAGCCACCGCAACTCAGGATCCCAGCCGCATCTGCAACCTGCATCACAGCTCATGACAGTGTCAGACCCTTAACCCACCGAGCAAAGCCAGGGATCAAATCCGTGTCCTTATGGATACTTTTCGGGTTCGTTAACCGCTGAGTCAGGACAGGAACTCCACCATCAATTTCCTGTGGATTGGAGAAACGACTACCCCTAGAGAATGTCGACGTCCATAAAAAAACAAGTCTATAAGTACTCACTACGCTGGCAATAATCTCTAGTGACTCGGGATGAAAGAAAATAATCTTTGTATGGAAATTAGTTTCAGGGTTCACACGCACTACTAAGGAAATATGAAATGAGAGAACAGTTTAAGGGAAACACATGGTAGTCTCCTTTAAATGTGTGACCCCCACTGAGACCTGTGCTTGAGTCACACAATGAAATTGCTGCAAGAGACCCACTTACCTGACACGCTCGCTATACGACACGCTCGCTATACTGCTGATGTGTTGCTCTAGCGGACTGGAGCACCGAGGGTCAAGGTGGTGAACAAGTCTACTTTTCCCCCACAAGTGCAATAAGCAATCCTTTTATCTCCTGTTAATCTTTGCTGAAAATGGGCAGGAAAACCCATTCACTGCTACCATTTTTTTCTGTGCAAACAAGCCCAGTTAGGCTTGATGCAGCAAAAATGAGTATCTGGGAAACTCAACAGGCTTCCAACAAAAATAGGATTTTGTGTAAAAGGAAAGAATATTTTAAGAATTTTCCTTTTAATAAAGCTCATACATGTTTATTTCAGAACGTTTAGAAAATAGATACACAAAAAGAACAAAATAAAAACCAACCATGGGAGTTCCCGTCGTGGCGCAGTGGTTAACGAATCCGACTAGGAACCATAAGGTTGCGGGTTCGATCCCTGCCCTTGCTCAGTGGGTTAACAATCCGGCGTTGCCGTGAGCTGTGGTGTAGGTTGCAGACACGGCTCGGATCCTGCGTTGCTGTGGCTGCGGCGCAGGCCAGTGGCTACAGCTCCGATTAGACCCCTAGCCTGGGAACCTCCACATGCCGCGGGTGCGGCCATAAAATGACAAAAGGCAAAAAAAAAAAAAAAAACCAACCATGATCCTACTACTCTCCCAGATGTGGACACTATCAAATAACTGCATGTTTAAAAAAGAAAAAACGTAACTCAGATGTAAGGAAAAATCCAAAGCCAATGTAGTTTAAAGCTTAGAGGGAAACAAGACCACAAGACTTGGGAGTTCCCATGATGGCTCAGGAGAAACGAATCTGACAAGCATCCATGAGGACGCAGGTTCGACCCCTGGCCTGGTTCACTGGGTTAAGGATCTGGCGTTGCCGTGAGCTGTGGTGTGGTGGCAGGCACAGCCCAGATCCTGAGTGGCTGTGGCTGTGGTGTAGGCCTGCAGCTGTAGCTCCGACTTGACCCCTCGTCTGGGAATCTCCACATGCCGAGGCTGCGGCCCTAAAAATACAAGCCCCCTCCCCCGCTAAAACAAAAAAAAACACCCAAAACCAAAACACAACGGGGCTTTAGCCAGTACCTACTGCTGACCATCCTGAACATCGGCAAGGAAGGTAACCCATTGCCCCAACCTGATTTTTATTCTGAAAAACTTGAAACCTATAGAAAAGTGGAAATTAATACCCAGATCACCTAGACTCACCAACTGTTAACTTTTGGCTACATCTGCTTTATATCTGCCTATATACACAATACTTTTCTGTTATTCTTTGTTGTTGAATCACTTGGAAGTAAAATGCATTTCTCCTTGACTTCAGCATGTATTTTATTTCCCAAGGACAAGCGCTTGGGAAAATAATATTTTTTGTAGACTAATCAAAAACTGTAATTCTTTCTATGAGGCTGACCAAGATAATGGAGCAGACTCCCTAAAATTATCATTAGCCTGAAGTTAATATTAAAGCTTACTGTCTGCCTCTTCTCCCAACTCTGTGACAGCCTTCCTCTCAGAGCTTCTCCACCAAGGCACCACTGACACCTCAGGCCAGATGATTTCCTTTGTGGGGCTGCCTGTACACTGTAGGATGTTCAGTGGCATCCCTGGCTTCTACCCATAAGATGCCAGTCCTGCTCCACGTGTAGCTGCACCGACTAAAATTATCCCCGGACATCCCTAAGTGTCCCCTGCGGGGCAGACTGCCCCGGGGGTGGGGGGAGAAACACTGCTCCTGAGGAACAGGAACTCCAAATCCAGACAAGGACCAGCAATAACAAGGGCAGCACACGTTCACTAAAGGCATACACACGGCAGCACATTTTAAATACTCTGTATCTATTAAATCACTTACTCCCTGGAGTAATTCTCTGAACTGGGTTGTCCAACAGAGGAGGGAACAGACACAGGGAGGTTAAGCAGCTTACATGAGGTCACAGAGCTGCTGAGTGGCAGGGCAGCGATTCAAGCTCAGCCACGGCACCCGCTCAGGCACCTGCACCCAAATGTGCCCTCAGAAGGCACTTGCTTCCAGGAGTCAGTGTATCCTTTCCTACCCAGGCCAATCCCCCTCCACGGTTTGCAAAAATCAACCCAATGGCAGGTTCCAGACCCTTGTGGGCAGCACCTCACGCAACGGTAATGCTCCCGGTCCTGCAGTCACACTTTCTCCCTTGGGAATCACACCAAGTCTGAGTTAAGTTCTGCCCGTGATAGCCCTGAGTAGAAAAGGACCTTCACTGATGACCTGCTTCAAGCCTAAAGGATTTACCAGGTAGTCACTGGAGGGAATCTGCTTACAACTGTGCCTGGGACACAGTAAGTTAAGCAAAATGTCAGTGTTGGCTCTTCTCTCCTCACTAGGACATCTGCTTTAATTTTTTCTTTTGGCCACGCCCATGACATGTAGAAAACTCCAGGGCCAGGGATCAAACCTGTGCCACAGCAGCGACGACACCAGATCCTTAACCGCTGAGCCACCAGGGAACTACAAGACACAGCTGCTTTAAGGGCAGGGATCTTTACAAGACGCCCACACAGAGCCCTAGTGCTGGGCACAAACTAAGTTCTCAGCCAATATTTTCTGAGTAAATGAATAAACCAACCAAAGAATGGCTTCCTTCAAAAACTGAGATCTGGAGTTCTCGCTGTGGCTCAGCAGTAACAACTCCAACTAGTATCCATGAGGATGGAGGTTCTAACCCTGGCCTTGCTAAGGGGGTTAAGGGTCCGGTGTTGCCGTGAGCTGTGGTATACGTCACAGACCCGGCTCAGATCTGGCGTTGCTGTGGCTGTAGCGTAGGCCGGCAGCTACAGCTCTGACTGGACCCTAGCCAGGGAACTGCCATATGCCATAGTATGACCCTAAAAAGCAATAAATAAATAAATAAGTAAGTAAATAAAACAAAAAACTGAGATCCAACACTTGGCCAATGTCACCTGGCTCAGCCACTTTCTTAATTAAAAGTGATACCTTGATGGTACACTCTTCATTTAATAAGGAAAAAGTTCATATATGACGTTTTAAAAGGATATACAGGTAAACAGGCATTCTTGTACAACGCCGCTGATTATTCAAATTGATACAAACTGCTAAAAAGCCCCCCACAAAGAAATCATATGCCTAAAAAAATGGGTATAAATTTGAATCAACAATTCATCCTAAGAAAATAACCACTTTCATACACAAAAGAGAGTTTAAGGATGTTCATTACGATCTTTTTTATAACGCTGAGAAATTTTTTCCCAGTACATTTTAGTTTTGCTTTCATTTAAAAATTTTTGTTTTTGTTTTCTGTCTTTTTAGGGCCACAATAGAGGCATATGGAGGTTCCCAGGCTAGGGGTCAAATCAGAGCTGTAGCTGCCAGCCTACACCACAGCCATAGCAACATGGGATCCAAGCCGTGTCTGAGACCGACACCACAGCTCACGGCAACGCCAAATCCTTAATCCACTGAGTGAGGCCAGGGATCAAACCTGTGTCCTCATGGATACTAGCCAGATACAGTTACCACTGAGCCACTACGGGAACTCCAGCTTTTATTTAAAGAAAAAAAATTTTTTTTTGGTCTTTTTGCCTTATCTAGAGCCGCACCTGCAGCATATGGAGGTCCCCAGGCTAGGAGTCTAACGGGAGCTGTAGCTGCCGGCCTTCGCCACAGCCACAGCAACGCAGGATCCGAGCCGTGTCTGCAACCTTCACCACAACTCACGGCAACACCGGATCCTTAACCCACTGAGCAAAGCCAGGGATCAAACCTGCAACCTTATGGTTCCTAGTCGGATTCATTAACCACTGAGCCACGACGGGAACTCCTTATTAAAAATTTTTAAACACAAGTTCATATACAGGTGAAATAAAGGAGATCCCTTTATCATTCACAGAGTTAACATATATAGTTTAACTACTTGTACTCAACTCCAAAGATCCACAGCATATTATAAAATGTATGATTTTGCTGTTACGTAAATGTGAACAGCACACCACATGACTGGTGGTAGGAAAATGTTTCCCGATTAGTCAGCAGAGCTGGTCAATCATCCAGTTTCCACATCTTAACTCAGCTTTGTTGTCCCTGGATGACCTCTACAGCTGATCTAAAGTGACTGCCAGAGATGACTGGGAAACTGAGCCCTACTGTGGTTCCAAAGCACTCCGTACAGAAATGCACTAGTAGACTAGACTGAAACAGCCTGCAAAGGCTGAGGGTGATGGATGAACGATCTGTTCACGTCCAACTGTGTAATACACAGTGCAATGCAAACACATTTTGGTTTAACTCTAGGACTGATGTGGGTACTTGGTGGCTGAGGTGGTCTTCAGCACACATCTATTCAAGGCTAGACCTAGAGGAATAGTTATGTCCTCAACATTCTTGCACACCTTGGAGAAGTTGTATTTATCTTGGAAATGGGACCAATCTGTTTGCTGTTCCCGTCCGTGCCTCTTGCCACACCCCCTACCCCTTCTTTAGATAAGCAAACTATCTGATTTACTCAAATGGTACCTGTGTCTGGTCTTTTGGCCCACCATACCTACTACTATCTTCTGTTACTGAAACAGTCACGGCAGTTCTCTGCTCCACGAGATGGTACCATGGTAGCATGCAATGCTTTTCAAAAAGTGTGGTTTGGACTCTCTGCGGGCATCAAAGCTCTCTGAAGGTGTAAAGGGGCTACATTTTAGTGCCTCCCAGCAGGTAGTCTCATCTACCGCTCTGGAGAGCTGCCCACCAAGTGCCTGCCTTGGAAGCACAACCCAGGCCAGTACATGCCTGCACTGGTACTACAGTTTTTCCACTACAGCTGTACCTCTGGTAAGATGAACTGCTCCACAGGCTTGTACCACAGCTTGTTCACCTGAACACCACAGCTCGGAGGACTAAAGCGAGCAATGAAGAGGGCCTCCTACAGATTGAGGGATAAAAAGACAAGAAGAAATAATTCAGATGGGGGGAAAAAGACAAGAAGAAATACTTCAGATCAGACATGGCACATGAAACAGTTTTAGAATAGCTTACATCTTGGTCAGCAAAATTCTCAATGGCCCCAATCATGGTTACTAGCATTGTTCAATTGTGCTTCAGGCCTTATTTGGGTTTTCTAGAGTGATCATGGATATTAAAGATATTTAAGATAACCAAAGATGTCATGAAGTTCTAAAACACTAAATATAATCCACATAACCTTAAAAAAAGGACAGCACGACAAACTATTATATACAGGATGAATAAACATCAAGGTCCTACTGATGTTTATCAGGGAACTATATTCTATACCCTGTGATAAACCATAACAGAAAAGAATATGAAAAAGAATGTGTATATACATATATATACACACACACACACATATATATATATGAATCACTCTGCTGTACACCAGAAATTAACCCAACATTGTAAATCAACTATACTTCAGAGTTCCCACTGTGGCTCGGTGGGTTAAGAACCAGACTAGTAGGTATGCGGGTTCGATCCCTGGCCTCACTCCATGGGTTAAGGATCCAGCACTGCTGTGAGCTGCGGTGTAGGTGGCAGATGCAGCTCGGACCTGGTGTGGCTGTGGCTGTGGTGTAGGCCTGCACCTGCAGCTTGGATTCAATCCACAGCCTGGAAATGTCCATACGCTGTAGGTGAGGTCCTAAAAAGAAGAGAAAAATAAATAAATAAATCAACTATACCTCAATTTAAAAAAAAAAAGGATATATTGAGGAGTTCCTGTCGTGGCTCAGTGGAAATTAATCCAACTAGGAACCATGAGGTTGCGGGTTTGATCCCTGGCCTTGATCAGTGGGCTGGGGATCTTGCATTGCCGTGAGCTGTGGTGTAGGTGGCAGACGTGGCTCGGATCCCCCATTGCTGTGGCTGTGATGTAGGCTGGCAGCTGTAGCTCTGATTAGACCCCTAGTCTGGGAACCTCCACATGCCGCGGGTGCGGCCCTAAAACGAAAAAGACAAAATAAATAAACAAACAAATAAACAGGATATCCTGAATAAGGAGCATTATGGGAAGAGTAAAATGTTGTTAAATTAAGCCAATTTATTAGGCTTAACCCCCAAGGGTTAAGAATAAACTAAAGATCACAGAATTCTACATAGAAAGAAGGTATTCAGGAACCTCCCTTCAAAAAGAAACTTTAGAAGAAAAGACAAAAATGAAAAGGGGAATAGAAAAGAAGACTGATTCTCATTCTGTTTATCATTTCCTTTGGGGTCTTCCTTGTTTTAGGCAAGAACATTTCTTTACTCTCCTATCTATTTGCAGATAGCAATTTACCACAGGAGATCCTTTGTTAAAGCTATCGAGATCATGCACAAGTTCAGAAGTAAAGTTTTAATGAATTATGCATGTTTCTTTCATTAACATCCGTTAAGGGCAATGCTGCGCTAATACTTTTCACACTGTGACTACCTGGGAATCCATTAGGGTCCACCTGAGATTAGGCCTGCCCTGAGGACAAAAATTCACCTCTCCTTGGTTAAAAATTTGGGAAAAAGTTTAAAAAATTAAATCAACATGACCAAAAAATTGTACATCTGAGTCAAACTACTTGACTGGCAACTCAAACATTATGAATAGTTTTTCTGGAGTTCACTTCGTGGCTCAGTGGTTAACGAATCCGACTAAGACCCATGAGGTTGCGGGTTCGATCCCTGGCATTGCTCAGTGGGTAAAGGATCCGGCGTTGCCGTGAGCTGTGGTGAAGGTTGCAGCCACGGCTCGGATCCCGCGTTGCTCTGGCTGTGGCGAAGGCCAGCAGCTACAGCTCCCGTTAGACCTCTAGCCTGGGAACCTCCATATGCCACGGGTGCATAAAAGGCAAAAAGACAAAAAAAAAAAAAATTATGAGTAGTTTTTTTAAAAAAGACTACGTATGCTAAGAAATTAATTAAATATGAAAAAAAATTCAAGATTGACCCTAGTTTCAAAATAAGGTTGACAGTGGAATTCAGAATACTCTTCTTCCAATTACCTACTGGAGCTTCTCTACCAATGAAACCTTTAACCACAATAATACAAGCACTCCTATACTTGAGTAACATGACAGCACTAGAATCACCACTAATAAGATTTTTTTCTTCTCTTATATTTATATTTATGTCATTCAGCACATTTACATACATACACATTCTTTAGAGGATGAGGAAGCAGGAAAACTGCCAATAAGAAATTTAATCTTAAATTGATTTGTGTTTATTGGTAACACGCCAATTGAACGTTAGTAACGATCAACATTAACAGTAATAAAAAAGCATTTTTTTCTTGATGAGTCTAAGGGTTTATCAATTTTGTTGATCTTTTTCAAAGAACCAGCTTTTTTAGTTTCATCGATTTTTCCTATTGTTTTATTGTCTCTTTTCTTCTTTTGTCTTTTTTGTTGTTGTTGTTTAGGGCCCCACCCATGGCACATGGAAGTTCCCTGGCTAGGGGTCCAATCGGAGCTGTAGCTGCCGGCCTAGGCCACAGCCACAGCAACTCGAGATCCAAGCCACATTTGCAACCTACACCACGGCTCACGGCAACGATGGATCCCTAACCCACTGAGCAAGGCCAGGGATCGAACCCATACCCTCATGGATCCTAGTTGGGTTCATTAACCACTCAGCCATGCAGGAACTCCTAAAAAAGCATTTTTAAAGATGCCTAAAAAAACCTGAACAAAATTTTGCTTCCAATGATAACAGACTAATTCTCCTATAGAAAACAATTATGAAGAGTGGACAAAACATTAAAAAAATTATCTGCAGGCACTGGAATGCACATAATACAGGCAGAAACTGGAGGAAAATCAATACCAAGAAGATCAGAAGGACACTAGATTTACTTCCCCCACTTTAAAAAAAAAAAATGGCTCTTAAAAGAACAGAGATTTAAGCTGCTGCCCCCAGCAAGGGAGGCAAGATTTAAAGTTTGTGCCCAGCTAATTTAACTAACGGCTATAAGAAACAAAAAAATATCTTCAAAGAATATAACAGGATCTAGAAATCCTACAATTCACAATATCTAGGATACAATCCAAGGTTATACAATAAAATATAAAACAAGAAAATATTACTATAATCAAGAGAAAAGATAATAAGTCAGGTCAAGATGTCTCAAGTTTAGAAATAACAGATAGGATTTTAAAGTTATTTTTACAGTTAAAGTCAAGACCATAGAAAAAAACATGTCCAAAATGATTTTAGAAAAATGCAAAATTTGGGAGTTCCCATCGTGGCTCAGCGGAAACGAATCTGACTAGTAACCATGAGGACGCAGGTTCGATCCCTGGCCTCACTCAGTGGGTTAAGGGTCTAGTGTTGCCCTAAGTTGTGGTGTATGTAGACTGCAGATTCTGTTCAGATCTGGTGCAGCTGTGGCTGCAGGGCAGGCCTCGGCTACAGCTCCAGTTCAGCTACCAGCCTGGGACTTCTATATGCCGCAGGTGCAACCATAATAAATACTTACATATGCAAAAAATTAAAAAAATAAAAACAAAACTAGGAAATTTAGAAAAACAAGAAATTTCAGAGAAATAGAAACTATAAAAGATAATTAAATGGAAATTCTAGAACCAGAAAGTACACTATATTAAAAAAACTCATTGGCTGGGCTTAACAATGGGAATAGGTGTTCCCATTGTGGCTTAGTGGAAACAAACCTGACTAGTATTCATGAGGATGCGGGTTCAATCCCTGGCGTCACTTAGTGAGTAAAGGATCTAGCACTGCCATGAGGTGTGGTGGAGGTTGCAGACAGCTCGGATCTAGCCTGGAACTCCATATGCCACAAATGCAGCCTTTAAAAAAAAAATTTAAAGTTTTCTAAAATGCAGAATAATAATCTTAAAAGAAGTATAAACATCTTTCTATCTTAACATAAATAAATATACTGTAAATAAGAATGATTTGTTGATCTTTTGGGAAAAAAAGTAGAACAAACAGTTAAAAATGAACTACTTCTTTTGAAATAGCAAAATGAAAAACTTTAGGGAGTTCCCGTCGTGGCTCAGTGGAAACGAATCCAACTAGGAACCATGAGGTTGTGGGGTTCGATCCCTGGCCTTGCTCAGTGGGTTAAGGATCTGGCGTTGCCGTGAGCTGTGGTGTAGGTTGCAGACGCGGCTCAGATCCCACGTTGCTGTGGCTCCGGCGTAGGCCAGCAGCTACAGCTCCTGTTAGATCCCTAGCCTGGGAAACTCCACGTGCCGCGGGTGTGACCCTAAAATAAGAAAAAGACAAAAAAAAAAAAATTTAATAACTGCATTAAATAGAAATGGTATAAACACTCCATGTAAAAAGCAGATTCTCCGATTGGATAAAAACTATATGTTGTCCACAAGAAACACAATTTCCAGCAATACATAAAAAGAATAATATGTTGTAGTCAAGAGGAATAAGAAGTTGGTTTAACACTCCAAAGTTAAAAAAGGTAATTCATCACAGTGAAAGAATAAAGGAGCAAAACCTTAGAAACATTCCAGATGCCCATCAATAGACTATACATTATACAACTTAGTGATTAAAAGAAGGAAAAGTAAAAATTCACTGATACATACAAAAACATGGATGAGTTTCAAAACATTATGTTGAATGAAAGAAGCCACACACAGGAGAGTGCTTAGGATATGACTCTATTTGTACGTGAGGTCCTACAACAGGAAAAACTAGTCTATGATTTAAAAAGAGATAGAGAAAGAGAGACAGAAAACAGTGTTGCCTCTAGGTAACGGGATGCGGTGACAGGAGTTTGGGTTACACAGGTTTATGCAATTTAAAAACCTGAATGCAAGGTGGCTGAAATAGCTCAGTTGGGAGAACACTAGACTGAAGGAGAAAAACTGACTGCACATTACAGTGTACGAAAAAATTTTAAAATCATAAACAAATATTAAAATCTAGTTAATAATCTGAACACTAAAGTGTTCGGGTTTGAAGTGTACTGATGCTTGCAACTGACTCTGAAATACATTTTTAAGAAAAGACAGATTGATGAAAGACTATAGATGTCATAAAGCAAATACAACAAAACGTTAACTACCGTACAATTTAGTTGGTGGATATGTGGGTCTTTAACTTTCAAGATTTCTGTAGTTTAGGGAGTTCCTGTCGTGGTGCAGTGGTTAACGAATCCGACTAGGAACCATGAGGTTGCGGGTTCAACCCCTGGCCTTTCTCAGTGGGTTAAGGATCCGGCATTGCTGTGAGCTGTGTTGTAGGTTGCAGATGTGGCTTGGAATCTGGCGTTGCTGTGGCAAAGGTCGGCAGCCACAGCTCCTGTTAGACCCCTAGCCTGGGAACCTACATATGCCGCAGGTGCGGCCATAAAAGGACAAAAAGACAAAAAAAAGCTTTCTGTAGTTTAAAACCCAGGGACAGGGAAGTTCCCGTCATGACTGAGGGGAAACGAACCTGACTAAGATTCATGAGAATGTAGGTTCGATCTCTGGCCTCCTCGGTGGGTTAAGGACCCAGCATTGCATGAGCTGTGGTGTAGGTTGTAGACACGGCTCAGATATGGCATTACTGTGGCTGTAGTGTAGGCTGGCAGCAACAGCTCCAATTTGACCCTTAGCCTGGAAACTTCCATATGTCTCGGGTGGGACCCTAAAACAAAAAAACAAAAAACAAAAAAAACGCAGGGAAAGGTCTTTTCAAATACAGTAATACAATTCCTTGCTATATTCCTTCAGATAACTCTGAACAAATCAAGTTCCCCCGAATATCAGAAAGAGTAACCCCAACTGTTTTAAACTTTTATTCCCTATACACTCTTATTACAAAAAAAAAAAAAAAAAAAAAAAATGTGAAGCTGCTATTAGCCTGTATTACAGTGATAGACTTTTTGGGTTGGGAGAAAGAGGCAACAACATTCACACACACGAATCCCCAACTTTTTAACATTCATCCTCAACTTCTGAAATTCCTTAGGCTTTACTGGATTTTAGGTTGGGAATTTCTAATCTGGTCCAATCCCTCCTTTCCTAGATATGACGCGTTTATTCATTAGTACTCTCTCCCCAAACCAGCATTATAATACGTCACAGCGTAATGTGTCTAATCACTAAGAGGAAAAGATGGAAGGCTCCCAAACTACTAATTGCCTCGGGAAAAGCCAACTTTCTTGAAAAAGAAAAATGGGGGAAAGTGTGTACAAAGCAGTGCATACCTCCTGTTCTGCTTGATAAAGCTTGACGGTGATGTTCCTCTGGAAACCCACATCGCTGGCATCATAAAACACCCCGAGGCTGGTAATAACGATTGGATAGAGAACTCGGAAGCTCACGCTGACAACTCGGTCCTCGGAGAGCCCAGGCGAGGTGTCTTCAGACAGACTGAACGCTTCAATCTCCTGACTCAAAACTGAAGAAGTAATGAGGAGTTTTGCATAATCGAGCAATCTTATATTTTACTAATACAAAGTGTGTGCTTGATAGCAAAACCTAGAGAATTACTTGCTACATGATTCTTTCACAAATGGCAATATGCTTTTAAAGCACTTCTGAAATGTGGCTGCTTCCAGGAAAAGAAGAAAACAAACTTATTTTGAAATTTAAGAACAACATTTTGAGCCACATACAAGTAAAATATTTAGTTAACGGAACTACTTTAATAAATTTTTGCATACACATATGTTTGAATGTATAAACACTACAGGCGAATATTAAATTTAAAGGCCTTTATTATGACAGGTTGGATAAATGGGGATACTTAAAACATTATTGACTGCAGCTGTAAATATTGAGTAAATTTAGTCTTGCCCGGCAAATTCCAAATATCCTACATCTTGTTGAGCAATTTTTGTGATATTGGGCAATTAACACAGTACAAAAGTAACTGAAATGACTTCAAAACACTGAAGAACTCTTACTATACAGTATTGATAAAAGATAAGCACATCAGACACAGCAGGCATTTCTGACACCTACTATGCACCATGTCCCACCATAGCTAATCTTTACAACTACCCTGTGTGGTCGTGACATTACCTCCAATTTACAGATTAAGAAAATGAGACCCAGAGGTGTATTTGATAAAGGCCACAGAAAGTGGCAGAGCCAGGAATCAAACCCAGATTTACTGACTTCAAAATCTATTCTATCCCCCAGAGTTGTCTCATCAAAGCACAAATCAGTCCTTTTTCAAATATTTTTTTTCAATTACCATAAATGAATCAGGATAGAGTACATAAAACAGTTAATATGGCTGAGAGTATCAGTGCCACCATAAGAAATATTAAAACTTACTTTATTTTTATTAACTACTTTTTTTTTTTAGGGCCACATCTGCGGGCATATGAAAGCTCCCACCCAGGCTAAAGGTCCAATCAGAGCTGGAGCTGCCGGCCTACACCACAGCCACAGCAGTGGGAGATCCAAGCTCAGCTCACAGCAATGCTGGATTTCTGATCCACCGAGTGAGGCCAGGGATCGAACCCACATCCTCATGGATACTAGTCAGATTCATTTCCTCTGTGCCACAATGGGAACTTCTAAATCTTACTTTAAAAGATTATTATATCACAGTTCTTTGTATTTTTTAAAGCTGTGTCTTTCCAACTTTGCAGATCATGCAACCCCATCAGGTAAAGTCATTTGTACACATACTCATTTATTTACAAAACATACACATATTATTACTGTCTGTCCATATATTCAATATTAATAAAGATTACATTTTCTTTGCAGATAAACAGAGATTCTGTTTTCTTCCCACACTCAGGTAGATATTTGGATCCCTTCCTTAGAGCTCCTAGAATGCTATTTTATTTTACCTTTTTTTTTGTCTTTTTGCCTTTTCTTAGGGCCACACTCGCGGCATATGGAGGTTCCCAGGCTAGGGGTCGAATCAAAACTGTAGCCCTGGCCTACGCTCCAGCCACAGCAACGCGGGATCCGAGCCGCATCTGCAATCTACACCACAGCTCATGGCAATGCCGGATCCTTAACCCACTGAACGAGACCAGGGATCGAACCCGAAACCTCATGGTTCCTAGTCGGATTCATTAACCACTGAGCCATGACGGGAACTCCAAGAATGCTATTTTATACTTAGTAGATGCTCAATTAAATATGACTAAACTGGAATTGATAGCTCCTACCCAACTACATGCATACAGGAGCAGGAGGGAGACAAGGAGGATACAGATTCTGTCATGGGCTCTGCAAGCACTGGCCAGAGAGTCTAGACTCAAATATACTGGACAGTAACATACTCAGGAAAGAGGATATCCAAGTGAGTGAAGCATGTCGATTAGACAAAAGGTGACGCACACTACAACATAACTACCTATTTTCTATCTAAAACAGTCTCAAATTTCAAGCCACCTGAACACAAGACAGCCCGTGGCTTTGATAACGCTACTAATCAAAATTTCTATACATCCAGAGTTATCATGATGATTTTTTTTGGGGGGGGGTCTTTTTAGGGCTGCACTCGAGGCAATGGAGGCTCCCAGGCTAGAGGTCAAATCGGAGCTGTAGCTGCCGGCCTACACAAGAGCCATAGCAATGCAGGATCCGAGCTCCATCTGCAACCTACATCACAGCTCACGGTTATGCTGGATCCTTAACCCACTAAGCAAGGACAGGATCAAACCCACGTCCTCATGGATACTAGTCAGATTCGTTTCCACTGAGCCTCGACAGGAACTCCTATCATGATAATTAATGCTCGCAATGAACTGAAATAAATCTAAATGCCATTTAAATAATCAAAAAGATAAAAACAGGTTCAATATTAATTTAGTTCTACCTATTTTTAAAAATTGGTAACTAGGTATTACCTATTGACATTTTTCTATTAATGAAAAGCTCCACTTCTTCACTATTAATGAACAACAGCACTTAAAGTAGTCAAAATCTGATTAATTTAAAGGCAAGGTTTCTTTAAAACTGGTTTAGCTTGATTTTGGATTTCAAACAATTTATTCTAGGCTACCCTTACAACATCAGTAATACAACACTTTATTAGGTTCATGGTCCCTCTGAGACCCTGGTCAAAGCTAAAAGACCCTCGTCCCAGAAAACACACAGTTATACACAAAATTTTAGCTACGTTAACTAAATTCAGAGACATCCCAACTAAGAAACCTCTACAATATAGATCTGAAAATGTGGTAAAATTCATTTAAAAAGCTGATTGGTAAAAAGCCAACCAATTTTATAAAAAGGCAGTTTCTTTAAAATAATGATACTAAATACCTAAAATGTCCCAGGAACTATTCTAAATATTTCATACATATCAGCTGATTTCATCCTCACGTCAATCCCTGTGAGGTTAAGTATTTTCACCTCCAGTTTATGCCTCACGGAACTGAGGCAGAGAAGAGTAAACAACCATCCGAAGGTTATACAGCTAGAACATGGCACCGCCTAGATTCAAAGCCAGGAAGCCTGACTCTAGAGCCTGTGCTCTCAACTATTATACTACTGCTGCCTATAAAAGCCAAGTGCAGATAATTATACAGGTGTGACAAACCTTAAGATACTTCAAGTCACAATCAGTACATTTAAGATTGGGGGAACTTTGGAGTCCCTGTGGTGGTTCAGCAGATCAAGAACTGGACTAGTATCTATGAGGATGTAAATTCGATCCCTGGACTCGGTGGGTTAATAAGGATCTGGCATTGCCGCAGGGTGTGGCTTGGATCTGGTGTGGCTGTGGTGTAGGCCAGCAGCTGCAGCTCAGATTCAACCCCAAGCCTGGGAACGTCCATATGCCACAGGCACAGCCCCCCAAAAAAAAAGGAAAATAACAAGATTCGGGAACTTCAGTCTCCCTTAGAACCACATTTCCTTAGAACAGGAAATGCTAATAAATGAAGAGAGACAGGTATAGAGATACTGACTTCCAAAAACTGGTTCCCTGGTAACACAGAGAACCTGATCCGGACCATATTTCTTCATCTGAATCAGAACTCCCACAATTTTTTTTTCCTTTTTCAGCCGCATCTGTGGCAGATGGAAGTTCCTGGGCCAGGGATCTAATCCAGCTTTGGCAATGCCAGATCCTTAACCCACTGCACCAGGCCAGGGATCAAACCTGAACTGCCACAGAGACAACACTGGATCACTAACCCACTGCACCACAATGGAAAACTCCAGAAATCCCACAAATTTTTAATTATGAGGAATAAAAAAATATCATTTCTGTTTTCAATTCTTTTTTCTTTCTTTTTTGGCTGTATCCTTGGCTCATGGAAGTTCCTGGGCCAGGGATTAAAAACAAGCTGCAGCTGTGAACTATGCCACAGATGCAGCAACACCAGATCTTTAACCCACTGCACTGGCCCAGGGAATGAACCTGTACCACCACAGACACAACATCAGATCCTCTGTGCCACAATGGGAACTCCTGTTTTTAACTTCTTACTATTTGTTTATTTTGCAGAAGCTGGGGCGGTAATTTTTTGAGAAACTGACTCACACCACAATATTTGTATGAAGCCTATTACAAATCAATAGGCTGGTGAAATTAGCAGATTTTCATAAGTTTAAAATTCAGTAAGTCATGGAGTTCCCACTGTGGCACAGCAGGTTAAGGATCCAGCGTCACTACAGCTATGGCTCAGATTCGAGCCCTGGCCCAGGTGTGGCAAAAAAAAAAAAAGAAATAAAAAATTTAGTTAAGTCAGGATTTATCTATACATAAGGAATTTCCAGATGCATTTGAATCATACTGAAAAATAAACTCTCCTGGATCCTAAAACTATGTATATCTATAAAGAATCTTAACAGACACCCCAATGATCAGTGTGTCTGTCCAAAAGATAATTTTGACGTAAGTTTGATTTTAATCTGTTAAAAACAGACCACCATACTACTCTGCTCAACAACTTTTCCCCGGTGTCAAACTTGTACCATCATCCCCTCCTGATTTGCAGTTTCGCTTTCCAAAGTTTTAGTTACCCATGGTCAACTGTGGTCCAAAAACATTAAATGAAACACTCCAGAAATAACTTGTAAGTTTTAAATCGGGGCTGTTCTGGGGTTCCCGTCATGGCTCAGCGGGTTAAGAACCCAACGAGTGTCCATAAGGATGAGGATCCGATCCTTGGCCTCCCTCAGTGGCTTAAGGATTGGGCATTGCCGCAAACTGAAACGTACATCGCAGATGCGGCTCGGATCCGGTGTTGCTGTGCCTGTGGTGTAGGCTGACAGCTGTGGTTCCCATTGCCTGGGAACTTCCATATGCCAAAGGTTCTTCTTTTATTTAAAAGAAAATAAGTAAGTAAATAGGGGCCAGTCTGAGTTTCATGATGAAATTTCATGTGGTCCAGCTCTGTCTCACCTAGGATGGGAATCATTCCTCTGTCCAGCGTGTCCCACTCATTAGTCACTTAGAGGCCGTCTTGGTTATCAGATCGACTGTCAAAGCACCACAGGGCTTGTGTTCAAGTTACCTTTATTTTACTTTAATAAGGCCCCCAAATAGAAGGACAGTGATGCTGGCAATTGAATGTGCCAAAGAGAAGCCATAAAATACTTCCTTTAAGTGAAGAGGCGAAAGCTCTCCATTTAATAAGGAAAGAAAAGAAAAATCATATGCTGAGGATGCTAAGATGTACTGTAAGAACAAATACTCTATCCATGAAATTCTGAAGGAGGAAAAAGAAATATGTGCTAAGTTTGCTGTCACACCTCAAACTGCCAAAGTTATGGCCACATGCCTGGTAAGTACTTGGTTAAAAGGAAAAGGTATTAAATTTGTACAATAAGAGTTCAGTCGTGGTCCAACGGAAATGAATCTGCTAGGAACCATGAGGTTGCGGGATCAGTCCCTGGCCTCGCTCTGTGGGTTAAGGATCCTGCATTGCTGTGGCTGTGGCTTAAGCCGGCTGCTATAGCTCAGATTTGACCCCTAGCCTGGGAACCTCCGTATGCCCTGAATGCGGCCCTAAAAAGACCAAAAAAAAAGAAAAAGAAAAAATTTGTACGTAAGATATTTCAGGAGTTCCCATCGTGGCTCAGTGGTTAACGAATCCGACTAGGAACCACGAGGTTACGGGTTTGATCCCTGACTTTGCTCAGTGGGTTAAGGATCTGGCGTTGCCGTGAGCTGTGGTGTAGGTTGCAGATGCGGCTCGGATCCCGTGTTGCTGTGGCTGTGGTGCAGGCCGGCAGCTACAGCTCCTGTTAGACCCCTAGCCTGGGAACCTCCACATGCCATAAGTGTGGCCCTAGAAAAGACAAAAAAAAAAAAAAAAACATATTTCAGAGACCATGTTCATAAAACTTTTATTTTATGTTCTCTAATTGTTCTATTTTATTATTATTTATTATTAATCTCTTACTGTGCCTAACTGATAAATAGGACTTTATAATAGGTGTGTACATACAGGAAAAAACACAGTATATACAGAGTCTGGTTCCAGGCAGGATTTCAGGCACCCTGAGTCAGTGGGTGGGTTGGGAGGGTGTCTTGGAATGTATTCCCAGTAGGTTAAGGGAGGACACTGTACATGGCATCTGTAGGGGAGAGGGAAAGGAAGACTTACCTGGATTCGTGATGTTGAGTAGTTTGCAGGAATAAGGGTCTTCCCTGTCCTCCACAGGCACCTCACAGCCATGGGCACCTATTATGAACTTCACAAGCACACTGAGAGATGGGATGGCATTAACATCAGTCACTGATCTTCACTTTGCACGTGCATGTTTCCCATTTCAGAACTTTTACTTTGAGACACAAGTATCTAACTTTACTCTTCTAGTCCAGCAAAAAGGGGCAACAGTCAAACCAAGAAGTCGCTAACCACCAAAGTGACTTACGTATAAACCCTCTAGTGTGCAATACCACATTAAAGCAAGTGCATGTTCGGCCTGGCTACCAGCAAATGCTCCTGCCATTTAAAAGCAAACTACAGTGTGGAGTTCCCATTGTGGCTCAGCAGTAAGGAACCTGACTAGTAACCATGACGAGGCAGGTTCAATCCCTGGCCTCACTAAGTGGGTTAAGGATCTGGTGTTGCTGTGGCTGCAGTGTGGGTCACAGATGTGGCTGGGATCTGGTGTTGCTGGGACGAAGGCCGGCAGCTGCAGCTCTGATCTGACCCCTAGCCTGGAAACTTCCATAGGCCTCAGGAGTGGCCCTAAAAAGACAAAAAAAAAAAAAAGAGAGAGAGAGAGAGAGAAAAGCCAAACTACAATAATGTCAACTTCTCATGCCCACACCTGAAAACATATCCACATCTACGGTCTTCTTCACCGGCTTTCTTCTGTTTCAGAAAGTGTTCCTTTTGCTCAGGAGTCTTTCTATTCAAGAGGGGGTCCTTGCTTCACCTGTAACCCATAGCTCCTTCCCCACACCTTACAAACGCAACCAACCAAGTACTGACGTCACTTTCTGCTTGCCTAACATCCTTCCCTGTCCCCATCCTTTCCTTTACAGGGAAGTCCTACAAAGGAATAAATAAAATGGCAGCCGCTGCAGTTGTGGCACAGGTGGCAGCTCCAGTTTGGATTTGATCCCTGGCCCAGGAACTTCCATATACTGTGGGTGCAGCCGAAAAGGAAAAAGAAAAAAAGGAAAGCCATTAAAAAATAGTAATAAATAAAATTGCAGCCTCTAGTTTCTCATTTCCCACTCATTTTATAAAACAGAAATTTTAACTTCAGTATTACCGTTTCCACTGACATGTCTACACCACTACAATAACCAGGGCTCTGCTGCTCAATCAACAGACTCTTCAGCCATGACCTGTGGCTCAACAGTGCAGGTCTCCGGAAAGAGTTCTCCTCCTTCCTCCTATGGCCCCCCGTCCGTGGGCTCCCTGGATTTTTTGCCCAGCTGGACCACTGAGAGTGGACATCCCCCTGCCCCAGGGCTTCGCTCTTAGATCTCTTCTCACTCTACTCACTCTTCACTTGCTCTCCCTGGACGGTTTTTATTCCCAAGGCTTCGACTGGCCCAGGAATGATTCCTGAATTTACATCTCTAGTTTGGACCCATGTTCTAAGTAAAAGATCCAGAGATTCATCCTACATCTTCATCAAGGTGGCCCACAGACAGCTATGTGGACAGCCTGCTCGTAGTGTGTCATGATGGCCAACTGCAAAATTTTCAAGAATTTTGTGACCTGGTTATTAAGTACGGTCTTTATTAAAAATTAAATTATATAAATCAGAGTTCCCATTGTGGCTCAGTGGAAACGAATCTGACTAGTATCCATGAGGATGTGGGTTTGATCCCTGGCTTTGCTCAGTGGGTTGGGGATCTGGTGTTGCCGTGAGCTGTGGTATAGTGTAGACATGGCTCAGATCCCGCAATGCTATGGCCGTGGTGTAGGCCAGCAGCTAAAGCTCTGATTCAAGCCCTAGCCTGGGAACTTCCATATGCCTTGGGTGCGGCCCTAAAAAACAAATAAATAATATAAACTTAAAACTAAATACATTATATTAAAAACAAAGGAAATAAATGCACAGTTTCATCATTATCTATCATCATTTCTTATCCCACTCTTATGTATGCTTTTGAGATTTTTTTATAACTATTACATACACATGGTGGAAATACTATAAATATTACAATGGCATGCTATTGCCTATCTTTCCAATTCTGTGTTCGGAGATGTCACATTAGTTGCTTTAAATTGTCCATAGTGGGAATATTTACACCATCGGGACAGACAAATACTACAAACATGTGCTTGATTTATTGTTCTTTTGGCCATCTAGACTTAGTGATGGAGAAAATGTTAGTAATGCAGAGTAAACTTTAAAATGTGGGATGTTTGTGACCAATCCATTGCTAACAGTACAAAAAAAATTAGGAAATACTCTTCTATTGTTCAAAACCTATTATCTGATTCAGCACAGAAGCCGCTCACTTCATTGACTAAGAGTAAAGTTCTGTCACATGCCTTAGCTGTCCCTTTAGTCTTACCCTTTAACTTAGGGGAAATATTCGTGTCAGAACTATACTTCTGTCGACTGCAGCCATAAGCTGGTTATGGACACAAGAGTGTGGCAAACAGTGAAAGCATTCTAAGAACCAACCGATTCCTCGGAAGTTAGAGAGTATTACATATGTTATTATCTGTCAATCATGTGCTACACAGCCTTTAACATCAATAAAATTTATAACAAACATGTACCTACATGTAAGCATACTTTTCTTCAGAGAACCAGTTTTTTGCCTTTTTTTTTTAAGAGAACCAGTTGACAGAGCAGCACACCACTGTCTGCAGGTCCCTCAAACTCAACATACTTACAACTGAGTTCCTGTCCCATGAAACCTGATCTTCTCATCTACAACTTTTTGTCTTGAATAAATTTCATTCTTCTCCAAGGTAGAAAGCTGGCAATCATCTTAAAGTCGTCTTCCTCTTTTTCCATTCTATTACCTTCTTCATTTTTTCTTTTTTGGCCACACCCACTGCATGTACAAGTTCCCCGGCCTGGGATTGAACTGCACCACAACACCGTCCAGAGCCACAGCAATGACAATGGCAGATCCTTAACACACTGCACCACCAGGGAGCTCTAATTACCTCATTTTCCTTTTTTCTTTTTTTTTCTTGGCTGGGCCCACGGCACGTGGAAGTGCCTGGGCCAGGGATCAAACCCATAGCACAGCAGAGACCTGAGTGGCTGCAGTGTCAAAGCTGGATCCTTAACCTGCTTTGCCACAAAAGAAGCTCTAATTACCTTATTTTCTTAAAGGTCACCACTTGAGCTCATCCCCTTAGCTGTCCTTGTCTAAACAGGTCTCACCTGCCCCCTGTACTCTCCACATGCTGTCTGCACGACCTGGTCACTGCCTGCCTCTCACAGTTATGAGCCCTCCCACCTTCCCCCTTCATAAAATAAGCTCTCTCTGCCCCTCTTCTCTTCCCTAGGGCTCTTACACTCTCCCACACACGCATACACCTCCTCCCTCTTCCACACACGCATACACCTCCTCCCCCGTAATCTCTGCACTCCAGCTACAGAGAATTGTATGGAGTTTCCCAAACACTCCAGGCTACTTTATATCTATTAATACCACAACACACGTAACATTTTATTACACTACTACATCTATTTCCTTCTACTCAACTCCAAGCCCCTATAAAGACTCAAGCTATACTGTAACTATCTAAATAGTCTACTATACATAGTATGCTACCTGTATACTGAGAATACTTAATAAATACTAGTGCAATTGACAACGTATGGCTACATTACAAAGGCTTTTAATTAAATTGGGTCCCTGAAATATATGTGGAGTCTGGCTCCTTCAGTGAAATGCAAGATTTGAAAGTAAGTCAGAATCACGGAATGCAACCTCTTTCTTTTCCTAATGGCCAATTAAAGCAGAACAACTGTGATAAACAACCAGCATTTAGAATAAAAGTACAAACAGAAATGGACTAATGTGTTAAATTATTGCACATATTTACTAAAGTTTTTTTTTATTTTTTATCTTTTTGCTTTTATCCAGAGCCGCACCTGCGGCATACGGAGGTTCCCAGGCTAGGGGTCTAACAGGAGCTGTAGCTGCCGGCCTTCACCACAGCCACAGCAACGTGGGATCCAAGTCGCATCTGCAACCTACACCACAGCTCACGGCAACGCCCGATCCTTAAGCTACTTAGCAAGGCCAGGGATCGAACCCGCAACCTCATGGTTCTTAGTCGGATTCCTTAACCACTGAGCCACGAAGGGAACTCCCTACTAAAGTTTTTTTTTAAGCTACCTTAAATAGTCTTACTAGAACCATAAAAGTATTCTGCCCCAGGAAGAAGTCTTTGGCTAATACATATTTTTATATAAGTATCCCATTATTTTTATAAAACAAATCACCAAGCTTACTAAATTTAAAGCAAGAATGCTACGATAACAAATAAATTACTCGTGAATACCTAAATGTTATTTTTACTCATTCTATTTAGCTCTGAGTCATTCCCAATAGTTACTGAAAGCCTTATTCTGTGCTAAATTAGGTTCTAGGTGCTAGAAATACAACAGCGAAAAAAGCTGAAGCCTCTATGCTCATAAAACATATTCCAATGGGCAAAGACAAGCAATTTATAAATATACAACTAAACATAAACTACATTGTATCTATCTATTCTACTATACACAGTATACTACACCTGCATACAGAGGATGCTAGCTGGTGAGATGTATTACAAAGAAAAAGTCAAATAGGGGAAAAGAGAGTTGGAAGAGTGCTATTTAACATGGCACTGCCTGCAAAGGTGATATCTAAGTAGAGACCTGAGGAAAGTGAGAAAGTGAGCCATGAGGATACGAAGGGGAAGAGTGGTAGATGCAGGGGTAACAGTGAAGGCAAAGGTCCTGAGGCAGGAGCATGCTTAATGTACTGAAGCAGAGTAAGGTGGCCAGTGCAGGGGAAGTCAGTGAAGATACGGTTAAAGTCCTCGGATTTCACTCTGAGCAAGAAGTCAGTGGAGGGGTATGAGCAGAGAACTGACATAATTTGGCTAATTTTCAAAGGATCACTCTTGCTACCCTATGGATAGTAAAACACAGGGAAACCAAAGCTGGAAGCAGTAAATTCAGATAAAGGAGGCTTCCGCAATAACCTAGGTGAGAGGTAGTGGTGGCCTAGAGCAGGTTGGTGGTTCTGATAGCAGTGGTAAAGGTGGAAAGAAGCTGGATTCTGGATATTCTCTACAGGCAGCACCAAGAAGATACGCTAATGATTAGATGTGGCACCTGAGACAAAGAAGAATCAAAATAACACTGCATAGTCAATTTTTGTTTTCTTTTTTTTTCTTTTTTTAGGGCTGCACCTGCAGCATAAGGCAGTTCTCAGGCTAGCGGTCAAATCAGAGCTGGAGCCGCCAGCCTACGCCACAGCCACAACCACGCAGGATCCGAGTTGTGTCTGAGACCCACTGAGCAAGGCCAGGGATCAAACCCACATCCTCATGGTCACTAGTCGGATTCTTTTCCACTGAGTCATGATGGGAACTCCCTAATGCTCAGCAAGCACCCCCAGGAACAGACCATGAGCATTCCACCCAGATGACCAGGTGCTTAAGGTGATAAGGCTGGTTCCCCTTTTTGCCCTCCCCTGACAGTGACCTAGTGACACTCAAATGCATCAATGAAGGGCCCTCATGTCTTCTGCTCGCACTCTCCTCACTCCCCCGTCGGCTCCCCTCCTGCTTGGCTGAGCCTGCTCCGTGGCTGCTCTTCCCATTCGGCCCCCAGCCTGGTGTGCTGTGCCTCCCTCTCTAGGCCCTGTGAGAGTAACAAAGCCTTAACTTCATCTATCTCTCCCAGTGTAACTTCCACTGCCACGCTGGAATAATCCTTAAAGACCCTACCAGCAGGACTGACTCCTCCATTCACAACACAAACACCAAGGCTCAGAGCCACTGAGAGAGAAGGCTCATTATCTTCTGAGATGGGAAAGATCACAGGAAGTGCAGGTTTTCGAGGCGGTTCTGATAGCAGTGATGACTCCGAGGCCTTTCACTTGCTGGGTAATAGGTTCTATTATCACTGTGATCATAAACTACAGAAACCTATCTTGGAAAGGAATGAAAGATGTTTTGTGTAAGAAATCTTAACTGTTCACTACTAGTGACAAGAAAATTCACAACTGCAATTTCTTCATATAGCTACTCAGTCCCAAGCCTGCCAGCTTAATGCAATCTCGAGGTCCTTCTCTGCTTATCACTGACTCCACATAAGCTGATAAGTATCTTCACAAAAACTACAAGTCCAAACTTCCACGCTTTGCTTCCATTGGCTCCTCACTAAGTAACCCTCAAAGGCAGGTTTCCCCAAGAAGACTCAGGCCTTGGGCTCCTAACCAACAACTGAGCCACACAATGTCCACATGTGATGTGCTCCCCAAGCTCAGGCCTGGAAGAGTGTCCAGGAGAAAGAGTAGGGCACAGCATCCGAACCACAGACCACAGACCACACCACTAAACCACAGCACAGGACTGAAAACAATGAACTGTATCTCTGTGAAGTGAGTCAAAAACACATTTAGACATGAATGTGTCTAATAGAGAACTACTCCAGAACAGAACTTTTCAAGAACTGCTATTTTATTCTTTTCTTTTTAGGGCCGCACCTGTGGCATATGGAAGTTCCCATGCTAGGGGCTGAATTGGAGCTGCAGGTGCCGGCCTACACCACAGCCACAGCAATGTGGGATCCAAGCTGTGTCTATGACCTACAGCTCATGGCAGCGCTGGATCCTTAACCCACTGAGCAGGGCCAAGAATCAAACCCGCATCCTCATGGATACTAGTCAGGTTCATTACCACTGAGCCACAACAGGAACTCTAAAAACTATTACTCAAAATTAAAATAAAAAACCCCAAAAGCCGAAAAATAAAAGCAAGCAAACAAACGAAACTAAGTATCTCTAAAGACTAGGTATGTTAACCAATGAAAATATTCTTCTCCAACTATCTTTCAGCTTAAAACTTTGGTTAAATTTACTTTGGGGGCCCAGCTATACGGAGGAAAAGCCAAATGAAATACCCATTCCTCCCAGAAAAGGAGGCCCCATATCTGAACACGACTATCCAAGAAGAGGTTTCTCAGAACAGTTATTCAATACATCAAGAGAGGTGTGAATTCAGGAAACCTACCGTTGACTTAATGCTGGATGTTGTAATAAATGCTTCAGCCAGGTGCCCCTTATCACATTGCGAAGTTCATGGTTATTGCGAGCCGACAGCACGCCAACTACCACATCATAATGACTAGATTTCCACGGAGGAAATAAGGCTGACTGATCTAGAAACAAGCAACAATAAATTAGAAATGTCATGCCTCTGTTACTGTTAAGTTCAATATGTAACACAAAAATGTTTAGTACGATATAATACAAATATATGTTTATAGAAAGTACACATAAATACAAAGAAAAAAATTTTAAAGCACTCCTAAACTCACCATCCAGAAATAACCACTACTAACATTTTGGTGTAGCGTCTCTTTGCTTGCACACCTATATAAATATTCATGCTCACCTAAGTATGTACATAAGTCCTTCAAAACAAATAAGATGTCTCTGATAAGCAACAGTTTGGAAAGCCAATGTGGGAGTTCCCTTTGTGGCTAAGTGGTAACGAATCCGACTAGTATCCACGAAGAGGCGGGTTCAATTCCTGGCCTCGCTCAGTGGGTTAAGGATCGAGCATTGTCGAGAGCTATGGTGTAGGTGGCAGACAAGGCTCGGATCCCATGTTGCTGTGGCCGTGTCATAGGCCGGCAGCTGCAGCTCCGATAAGACCCCTAGCCGGGAACTTCCATTTGCCACAGATTCGGCCCTAAAAAAGAAAAAAAAAGAAAGTCAGTGTGGCATAAACCACACAATAATAGGCAGTAAGAGCCAATTAGGCTAGAGTCAGAATCCTGGCTCTTTATATAACTATAAAAGTTATTTAAGCTTTTTTTTTTTTTTTGTCTTTTCGCCTTTTATGTAGAGCCGCACCCGCGGCATATGGAAGTTCCCAGGCTAGGGGTCTAACAGGAGCTGTAGCCGCCGGCCTTCGCCACTGCCACAGCAACACGGGATCCAAGCCGTGTCTGCAACCTACACCACAGCTCACGGCAACGCCGGATCCTTAACCCACTGAGCAAGGCCAGGGATCGAATCCGCAACCTCAAGGTTCTTAGTCGGATTCCTTAACCACTGAGCCACGAAGGGAACTCCCAAAAAGTTATTTAAGTTCTTGAATTTCAGTTTCCTTATGTAGAAATGTGTGTAATAATACTTCTCAGAGAGTTACTATAAAAATTAAATGAGATAATGTATACGAAGGTCCCGGTTTGGTCCCAGGCCAAAAAGCAGGCATTCAATGGCAACAAACGTGCTTTCAAAGATGAAGTCCTACATTAATATTAGTCATGAAGTTTGGGAGATGAAGTTGAAGGATTACCATGCTGGAAAGAATCAGAACCCTTATCTATGCCAATGAATTCTACATCAGCAAATATTTATCTAGTAAATAGCCTAAACAATGAAGGAGAGAAACATTCCTAGTTGAAAAATAAATGGAGTCATTTTCTACAAAAAATGACTGTCATACAAAGTGGGCAGGATTACACTTTAAAATTTGTCATTAGAAAAAGGCAGAGGGAAAAATACTTTGTCCCTTATTTTCGCCATCGGTTTCAAAGCTTGAGAGCCTCGAGCTTATATACAGCTCTGATTAAGGGATCTTAATTCATCTCTTTCTCCAGTGGTGGAAACTGATGCACAATGTTTCCAAAAATAAATTACTAAAGCCAGGGATCTTTACATTAAATGCAGTATTTTTTATATGCCATAGGTTCTAGGTGATCAATCAAAACGACAACAAAAACATGTTATTTCTTCAAGGGAGAATAATTTAATTGCTTATGTAAAACTGGCAATGACAACCCACTCTCCTCCTTTCTTTTTCACTGAGAAATATTAGTAGTCAGTACATTTTATTGACAGGAGTGAGGCAAATGCAGTAACCAGACATATGTGAAACTGACTCTATTGCCAACATGCTGCAAAATATCAGGAAGAAGTTTTTGAAAATCCCTGTGCCTCAGCTTCCTAGAATCAGAGAAAAATGGTATCAAAAAAAGGTTCTAGACACTGCTTCAACATTTCTTCTCAAAAGAGTATAAAGCTTTAAAAGGTTAGTAGAGCAAACAATTTTATGTACCCTAAATGCCTCATTTATCTGACATCATGAGAAAACAAGATTGCTGCACAAAAGTAACATTTCAAATTAAGTGAAACCTCACTTTAAATGCCAAACATCACTACCCTGTTTTCGATGGCTTAGCAAAATAAATCTCTTAGAGGTGGATTACGAGACATAATTTAACCTCTCCTTGATGACAAAATCTTAAAATTTTTTTCAAATCTCTTTCTCATCATTAATTCTAGCCATAGTTTCTATTCAGATTCTTATCTTTCACCTGAACCTACAAGAGTGCTGATTTCTCCCAGCATTCTCCATAAGGTTTTTCTAAAAATAAATAAATAAATAGACAGGAAGATAACCATGTGGTATGTGAAAATCTCATGGATTATCACCGTAAAGTACTTTTTGATCTTATTCCACCTCTCTCTCTGCCAGAGCCAATCCTCTCTGCTTCTAATCCATGTCTAAGCTGCTTCTACTGAACTGCTTTACTTTACATGCATTTCTGTTTTTCTTGCAGAAGAGAAGTACATGGAAGATTTTGGCCTTTTTGAGAACTTCCATTACTTCCAGATATAGCGAAAAACAGGCTTCTAAAAACGTGACCGAAAAACTCTTAGAAAGTAATAAACAAATTTCATAAAGTTACAGGATATATAATAGTAAAAACATCAGCAGTATTTATATATCATAACAAACTATCGTGGTTTCTAAGTGAGACAAGTTGGAGGGTGGAGGGATGCATTGAGGGTTTAGGATGGAAATGCTATAAAATTTGGTTGTGATGATTTTTGTACACTTATAATAAAATTCATTAAGTAATTAAAAAAAGAAACAGAATCAAAAATGAGATAAATATATTTGTAGAGATTTGTTAAAGAAAGAACAGATAGCAAAGATTAGTGCATCTTTTGTACAAAATATTTCCATTGCCAGTGTTAGCAGAAAAGATCCGTAACCCTTAAAATTTTGCCTGCTGAGCAAGAGAACGCACTTGCAAGGTGTTTCTGTACCAGATTTTTATTAAGGCGTACCAGAAACATATCTACGATGCCTCTATATTTTTATCATTAAGATTAATAAATGTAAATATGTTGTATTATAAATATCAGAGGTATATGCTCTCATATTTGTAATAACATGATGACAAGCAACAAGCTTATTATAACTACATCTCTGTAGCAAAAAATATTAGTCTAGAAATAAATGTATTTCTTTTTTGGAAAAAAAAAACCATCAGAAAGAAAAATTTGGAGTTCCTCTACGGCTCAGTGGAAACGAATCTGTCCTCAGCATCTATGAGGACACAGGTTCGATCCCTGGCCTTGCTCAGTGGGTTACGGATCCAGTGTTGCTGTGAGCTGTGGTGTAGGTTGCAGATGCAGCTCAGATCTGGTGTTGCTGTGGCTGTGCCACAGGCTGGCAGCTACAGCTCCGATTCGACCCCTAGCTTGGGAACCTCCACATACCATGGGTACGGCCCTAAAAATATTTAAAAAAAAGAAGAAGAAAAATGAAGAAAACAATCCCAGTTTTAGTTGCATTAAAAAGAATAAACTACCTAGGAGTAAATTTAACCAAGGTGGTAAAAGACCTGTACACTGAAAAGGATAAGACATTGATGAAATAAACTGAAGACTACACAAACAAAAGATATTCCATGCTCATGGGTCAGAAGAATTAACATTATTAAAATGGCACTATGACCTAAAGCAATCTACAGATTCGCTGCAGTCTCCATCAAAATTCTAATGGCATTTTTCATAGAAAACTCCTAAAATTTGTATGCAACCACAAACCCCAAATAGCCAAAGCAATCTGGGAAAAGAATGACAAAGTAGGAAGCACCAACCACACTTTCCGTTTTCAAACTATATTAAGGAGTTCCTGCTGTGGCGCAATGGGATTGGCAGTATCACTTGAGCACTGATACATAGGTTAAAACCCTGGCCCTGCACAGTGGGTTAAGGATCCAGTGTTGCCACAGCTGCAGCTTGGATCTGATTCCTAGCTAGGGAACTCCATAGACTGTTGGGTGGCCAAAAAAAAAAATTACAACGACAAACTATATTAAGAAGCTATAATAATCAAAACAGTATATTTTGGCATTAAAACAGACACACAGATCAACGGAACAGAATAGATAGCCCAGAAACATACCCATGCATATACGGTCAATTCATTTACAACAAAGAAGCCAAGAATACACAATAGGGAAAGCAGAGTCTCTTAAATAAGTGATGCTGGGAAAACTAAGTAGCCACATGTAAAAGAATGAAACTGGACCACTAACTTATGCCACACACAAAAATCAACTCAAAATGGATTAAAAACTCGAACATAAGACATGACACCATAAACCTCCTATAAGAAAACATAGTAAGTTTCTTGATGTCGATCTTGGCAATGATTTTTTTTAGATTTGACACTAAAAGCAAAGGAATAAAAGCAAAAATAAACAAGTGGAACTATATCAGACTAAAAAACTTCCAGCACAACAATGGAAACCATCAACAAAACAAAAGGACAACCTACCAAATAGGAGAAAATACTTAAAATCATGTATCTGATTAATAGCCAAAAATACATAAAAAACTCTTCCAACTCAATAGCAAAGACCCAAAGAATCCCATTTTAAAACTGGGCAGAGGGGAGTTCCCGTCGTGGCTCAGTGGTTAACGAATCCGACTAGGAACCATGAGGTTGCGGGTTCGATCCCTGCTGGCCTTGCTCAGTGGGTTAACGATCTGGCGTTGCCGTGAGCTCTGGTGTAGGTTGCAGACGCGGCTTGGATCCTGCGTTGCTGCGCCTGTGGCGTAGGCCGGCGGCTACAGCTCCGATTAGACCCCTAGCCTGGGAACCTCCACATGCCGCAGGTGCGGCCCTAAAAATGACAAAAGGCAAAAAAAAAAAAAATAAAACTGGGCAGAGGACTTACCCTGTGACTCACAACCTAAAATTGGGCAGAGGGCTGCACACTGAAACTAACACAACACTGTAAATCAACTATATCCCAATAGAATTTAATTTTAAAAAAATTGGGCAGAGGATCTAAATAGACGTTTTTCCAAAGAAGACATACAGACTGTCATCAGGTACATGCAAAGGTGCTCAGCACACTCATCATCAGGGAAATGCAGATCAAAACCTCTATAAAATCTCACTACACCCCACAGAATGGCAATTATCAAAAAGGCAAAACATAGCAAGTGTTGGTGAGGAGGCAGAGAAAAGGGCACTCTTATGCACTGCTGGTGGGAATGTAAACTGATACAGCCACTATGAGAAACAATATGGAGATTCTTTAAAAAATTAAAAACAGAACAACTTTATGATCTAGCAAAACCACTTCTGGGTATTTACCTGAAAGAAAACATTCACTAGAAAACATATATGAATGACACGCTTGATAGTGAACATGGGGATGCATTTTTTTTGGCTGCACCTACGGCACACAAAAGTTCCCAGGCCAGGGATCAAACCCATGCCACAGCAGTGACAATGGCAGATCCTCAACAGCTAGGCCATCAGGGAACTCCTACTGCAGCCTTGCATTCAATAGCCAAGACGTGGACTTAGGTTTCTAAATGTCTATTGATGGATGAATGAATAAAGGAAATGTGTTTTCTTTCTTTCTTTCTTTTCCTTTTCAGGGCTGCACCCTCAGCATATGGAGGTTCCCAGGCTAGGGGTTGAATCAGAGCTACAGCTGCCAGCCTACATCACAGCCACAGCACTGCAGGAAGAGAACCACATCTGCGACCTACACCACAGTTCACAGCAAAGCCAGATCCTTAACCCACTGAACAAGGCCAGAAATCAAACCCACGTCCTCGTGGATACTATGAGGATTCGTATCCACTGGGCCACAATGGGAACTCCAAGAAAACGTGTTTTCTATACACAGTGGAATTTTTTTTAAAAAAAGGAAACCTTGCCATTTTCAACAACATGGACAGACCCTGAGAGCATTACACTAAGTGAAATAAGTTAGATACAGACAAATAATGTAAGACCTCATTTTCATGTAGAAACTTAACACCAGACAAATACAAATCTGGTGTTTTCCAGAGGCTGGGGGCAGAGGGTGGGCATTATGGGTTTAAGGTCAAAAGTTACAAACTCCCAGTTATAAAATAAGTAAGTCATGGGGATATAATGTACAGCATGGTAACTATCCTAATATTGTATTGTATTTAAATATTGCTAAAGAAAGTAGATCTTAAAACTTCTGATCACAGGAAAAAAATGTACTACTATGTGTGGTGACAGATGTTAACTATACATATTGTGGTGATCATTTCAGGATATATACATATATTGAATCATTATGCTCTATACCCAAAACTATAGTAACTTGTCAATTATATCTCAACTTAAAAAATACTGGGTTGCGGAGTTCCCATTGTGGCTCAGCGGAAAGGAATCTGACCAGCATCCAGGAGGATGCAGCTTCGATCCCTCGCCTTGCTCAGTGGGTTAAGGACCCGGCATTGCCGTGAGCTGTGTGATATAGGTCACAGAGGCAGCTTAGATCTGATGTTGCTGCTGCTGTGGTGTAGGCCAGTGGCTGCAGCTCTGATTCGACCCCTGGCCTGGGAACCTCCACATGCCATGGGTGTGGCCCCAAAAAGACCAAAAAAAAAAAAAAATCTGGTTTCTTCTACCACATACCATCAATGTAAATCAGTCCCACACACCTGTGGGTACTGCATCACCCAATATAAAGCTCAAAGTGCACGCTGTGTAAGGACGCTGCCTGCTTCCCAGTTCTCTTCACATGCTGTGCTCTACACCTTCACCTGCTATGCTCAGTATAGGGTGCCTAGTTTTAGTCTGGTGTCTGAAAACAGGGAAAAAAACAAAAAGCTCAGAAGTAAACATGAGACATAAAGAAAGGTAATTCACAGAAGAAGAAGTGCAAAGAGCCAACCAACCTATGAAAAACAATTCAATCTCACCAGGAATTGAGCTTGAATGACAGCAATGAGGTACCAGTTTTCTTCTGTACTCAAACAGACAAACACCTTCCTAAATGATAATACCCAAACGATGGACATTTTAATAGTTATTTCAAGGAAATGGCTACTCTCCTATGCTGCTGGTAGAAATGTAATTTGGTATAGTATTCTGTAGGAAAATTTGCCAATATACATCAAATATCTCAGAACTGTATGAGCTGTGTCCAGCAATTCCTTGGCTAAGAACATATTCTGAAAAAACAGTGATGCACTAAAAGATCGCTACTCATCAGTGTCATTTCTTAATAGTGAAAAAATGCAAACTACATTAATGCACCAATAACGCATTAGTTAAATAAATTATGGTGTATCTATATGCTAGACTACTATGCAGCCATTAAAATTACATTTTAAACATATCATTAAATATGGTTCTACATCACAATTAAGATAAGCAGGCTATAAGAACTACGTACATAGTATAAGTTTCCATTTACATAAAGTACAAAAGCAGGCAAATCTCTGCCATTAAAGACCAGGATAATGGTTACCACCGCTGGCAGTGATAAGAAGGGAACGGAATAGAAGCTTCTAAGGTACTGATAATTTTCTTGTTTTTAATTTCGGTGCTGATTAGTTGCGTGTATTCGGTTTGTGAAACTACATCAAGCTCATATGTACATGCACTTTTTTAAATGTACATTACACATCAAAAAAAAATTTTTGAGGCGTTCCCATTGTGGCTCAGTGGGTTAGGAATCCCGCACTGCCACAAGCTGCAGCGTAGGTCTCAGATGCAGCTTGGATCTGGCATTGCTGTGGCTGTGGTATAGGCTGACAGCCGCAGCTCAGGTTCGACCCCTAGCTTGGAAACTTACATATGCTGCAGGTGCAGCCCTTAAAAAAAGAAAAAAAAAACAAGAGATTAATCTCTAAAATTTATAAACACTTCCTGCAGCTGAATGCCAAAAAAACAACCCCATCAAAAAAATGGGCAGAATATCTAAACAGACAATTCTCTAACGAAGTTATACAGATGGCCAAAAACACATGAAAAGATGTTCAACAACACTCATTATTCGAGAAATGCAAATCAAAACCACTATGAGGTATCACCTTACACCAGCTAGAATGGCCATCATCAAAAAGTCTACAAACAATAAATAAATGCTGGAGAGGGTGTGGAGAAAAGGGAACCCTATTACACTGCTGGCAGGAATGTAAATTGGTCCAACAACTGTAGAAAACAGTATGGAGATTCCTCAGAAAACTAAAAATAGAATTACCATTTGATCCAGCAATTCCCACTCCTGGATATTTATCCACAGAAAACCACGACTCAAAAAGACAGATGTACTCCGATGTTCACTGCAGCACTATATACAATAGCCAAGACATGGAAACAACCTAAATGTACATCAACAGAGGAGTGGATAAAGAAGATGTGGCACATATACACTAAGCCATTAAAAGGAAAGAAATGACAGAATTTTCAGCAACGTGGATGACCTAGAAATTATCACGCTAGATGAAGTTAGTGAGATACCAGCATCATATGCTATCACTTATATGTGGAATCTAAAAAAGGACACAATGAACTCTGCAGAACAGATACTGACTCACAGACTTTGAAAAACTTATGGTTTCCAAAGGAGACAGGTTGGGGGGTTAGGGGGATGGGCTGGGGGTTTGGGATGGAAATGCTATAAAACCGGGTTGTGATGATCGTTGTACAACTATAAATGTAATAAAATTCATTAATAAAAAAAGAAAAAATATTTTAAATACTAAATAATTCCCCTAGCCATTTATTACACATATATATATTCAAAAACTGTCCAGTATAGATCATTTTCTTTCCTTTTAAAAAAAAAAATTTAAAAGTTTTCTATAAAGAACTTGTTTTACTTCTATAAGAAAAACACTTAAACCATAAGGTCATCATGGAATGTGACCAGACGATCTATAGGTGACATATTCATTCACACTTTTCCAGTTTTATTCTCTTGATTCATTTCTTCAAATTACTGAACAACTCTGAGATGGCAAATACATAGCAAAAAAACAAATCTTCATGATGTCAAGAATAATTAAAACCCACACAAGCTCCCTGAACGCAACCAACATTTCTCTTCTTTAATGTGTACTGTATCCTGAGAGTCTGGCAACTGGCTAGGCTCTGCACTGAAAATGGATACCCAAAAGTTTATTAAAGACCATTGGAGGCTGACTTCAAAACTGTTAAATATAAGCCCAAAGAGTCTTAAAAATCAGACCAAATTTCCATTCTCACTCAGATGACATCAACCACAAACCGGCAGAAATCTTGAAAATGACGAAAACATGCAATTTCATCACAGATCTACTGAGAAGGAAATCATACTACCAGCGTGTTCTTGCCAAGGTCAGATTCCTCCCAAACACCTCACTAGCCTGCGTATCAGCCACCACACTGGACTCCTCTCTAAAATTCACTCCGTGTTCACCATGAAACAGACACTGTTCTGGGTGTTTCATTAACAGAATCTTCACAATAACCCTATGAGGTCATCATTTTATAAATAAGCAAACTGAAGCACAGAGACAAGATCAGCATATAGAGGTCATGTGAGATGAACCAGCCCCAGGAAAAACTGCAAAGCAATCTCAATTTGTTTTTGACCTTCTACTTGCCCCTTGTCAGTTTTCATTCCACAAACCAGGAGCACCTTGAGAATAGGGACCAAATACCTGGGGCTCTAAGCATTTGTTGAATGGATATGTTTCTTTCCAAGTATCCTAGAAAGAAACCTTCTTTTGTCACATTATTTTTAAAAATTAACTGTTAAATAATTTCTGTTAAGGCAGTACCCCAAACCAATGATAGAATCTAGATATCCTGGATCTGGGAGTTCCTGTTGTGGCTCAGTGGTAACGAATTCAACCAGCACCCAAGAGGACGCAGGTTTGATCCCTGGCCTCGTTCAGTGGGTTAAGGATCAGGTACAGCCATGAGCTCTGGTTTAAGTCGCAGTCATGGCTCTGATCCTGTGTGGCTGTGGCTGCGGTGTAGGCTGACAGCTGCAGCTCCGATTCAGCCCCTAGCCCAGGAATTTCCATATGTCTTGGGTGAGGCCCTACAAAGCAAACAAACAAAAAAGATATGCTGGATCTGTATTTCTGGCCCAATGGCTGTCTCTGCCTCCACGTCCCTCTGCTCAGCCCAGGTGTGCTGGATTTCACAGCAGGAGCTCCGCCCCCTCTTCACCAGGTGGTCTCTCCATGTTTCACCTGTTTAAGCCACATTGCACCAGCAAGCACCAGGTTAACAAAATTGCCTCACTTCATTCAGTTCCTGCCCAACCATCACCTCTTCAGAGGGGCCCCGCCTGACCTCTATTTAAAACAGCAGCACATCATTCTCCACTCTCTCATGTTCCTTTATTTTTGTCGCTCTCCTCTATGATATTTAATAATTCTTGCGTTCAGCTTCCCTTCCAAATTGTAAACTGCATGAGGGCAGGGACTTTATCTTGCTTACTGCTGTAATTCCACCCCCGCAACAGGAGCTGGCACAGAGGAGGTTCTCAAATATTTGCTGAATCAACTGAAAGTCAGAGAGCCATTTTTAATATGCAGGGAAGGTAAATCTCCTTTTCAAAAAAATACTTCCGCGGCTTAATGAGACAGAAGACAAAGAGGCAGAAGAGAGAACAAAAACAAAATTTAAAATGGAAATTCAAGGGAAAAATACTTAACAAAATCTTGGATTTTCTTTCTCAGTTTAGGCCTAGGGGATAAGGGCTGAAATGTAAAGGTGCTGCAGTGTTTTAGTTTGAACTGGTGAGAACACAGTGAGAAAAGGATTTCTGGGAAATTTTAGCAATCAAGGTGCTGCTACTGATTTTAAGTTTGAAAGGACCAAAGTTCAAAAGGAAAGTTAGGGGAGTTCCTGTCGTGGCTCAGTGGTTAATGAATTCAAGTAGTATCCATAAGCACTCGGGTTCCATCCCTGCCCTCACTCAGTGGGTTGAGGATCCAGCATTGCCATCAGCTGTGGTGTAGGCAGCAGACTCGGCTAGGATCCTGCTGTGGCTGTGGTGTAGGCCAGCGGCTACAGCTCTGATTCGACCCCTAGCCTAGGAACCTCCATATGCCCTGGATACGGCCCTAAAAAGACAAAACACAAGAAAAAAAAAAAGAAAGTTAGGAGTCCTCAAGGGTTTCGTTTAGATTAAAATATTCTACCCACCCAAAGTCAAAGTTAATTTGCATAACAAATACTGATCTCCTCACCAACAGTCCTTTCCAAGTGCTACTCCCCTTTTCCTCCATCTAACCTGTTCTCACTGGATGGCAAGACAAGGAATCATCTAAACACTAAGAGACTGGGAAAAACTTACCTCAAAAAACCAGGGATTTTTTTTTTTTTTTACAAAGTTACTTTAAATACTTTGAAATGAGCTCAACGGGAATAAAAAACACTAGGGAGGGGTAACCTCAGGAGGGGGCCAGGGAGAGAGAGGCTACCTGAGGGGAAGGAAGCACAAAAGGGGCCCACTGCAGACTCAGGGCAAAGGCAATGCCATGGGTACCGGGACCCGTGAGCACCACAGGAGGAAACTCGACCGTGGTGAGCCTGGCTGCAGGCACACAGGTGAAGGGCAAGAGGTTGAGACATGGAGCCACAACATTTCCAGAACTAGAACAAATAATTTTAAAATGTGTATGGAAACTCAAAAGACCTCGAATAGCCAAAATAATCTTGAGAGAGAGCTGGAGGAATCATGCTCCCTGACTTCAGACTGTACTACGAAGCTACAGTCATCAAAATAATATGGTACTGGCACAAAAACAGATACAGAGATCAATGGAACAGGATAGAGAGCCCAAAAATAAACCCAGGTACATATATGGTCGATTAATCTATGACAAAGATAGATGAAAGAAAAAAAAAACCATCAACAAGACAAAAAGACAGCATACTGAACAGGAGAAAATATTTGCAAATGACATGACCAATGAGTGATTAATATCCAACATATGTAAGCATCTCATACAGCTCAACATCAAAAAAACCCCAAACAACTCAATTAATAAATGGGCAACAGAAATGACTAGACATTTTTCTAAAGAGGAAATGCAGATGGACAACTGGCACATGAAAAGATGCTCAACATCAATCATTATCAGGGAAATGCAAATCAAAACCACAATGCGATATTACCTCACACCTGTCAGAATGACTATCATCAAAAAGAACACAAAAAACAAATGCTGATAAGGATGTATGGAAAAGGAAACCCTTGCACACTGTTTGCAGGAATATTAATTGGTGCAGCCACTGTAGAAAACAGTACTGAGGCTCCCCAGAAAATGGAAAATAGAACTACCATATGATCCAGCAATTCTACTCCTGAGAATTTATCTGAAAAAAACAAGAACATGAATTTAAAAAGATATTTGTACCCCAATGTTGACAGCAGCATTATTTACCATTACCCAGATACAGAAACAATGCAACTGTTCACCAAAAGATGAATGGCTAAAATTAGACAAATTTTGTATGATATTACTTATGTGTGGAATGTAAAAATTACAACAGACTACTGAATATTACAAATAAGAAGCAGACTCACAGACAGAACAAATTAATTCTTACTCGTGCAGGGGGAGGGGCAATATAGGGGTAGGGAATGGGAGGTACTAACTACTGCATGTAAAATGGGCTTAAGGATGTATTTATTGTACAACAAAGGGAATATAGCCAATATTTTGTAATAACTGCTAATGGAAAGTAACCTTTCAAAATTGTCTAAAACACAAAAAATTAAAAAAAAAAACTTAAGGAGTTACTGTCATAGTAGCAGGTGGATAAAAGAGCCAGCGTTATTTCAGCTGATGTAGGTCGCAGCTGCAGCTTGGATTCAATCCCTGGCCAGGGAACTTCCATATGCCATGGGTGCGGCCATGATAAAAAACAAGAAAACTTAAGAAATTGCCAGGCAGGCCTACAAAGTTTAAGCTTGAATGTAAGGTTTTGGCTTGTTTATGGACCCTAAAAGATATTCAGGTCATAAATATCCTGAGAATGTTCTACAATTAAATTCCAGCAGAGCTCACTCATCATACATAAATGAAAGAAATTAAATGCAAACCCAAGAGATGTTATAGAACATTTTACGGATATGGCATTCTTTCCTCAACTCCATTTACAAAAACCTAAAAAACAAAACAAAATAATCCTAATCTGTTAACTGGTTAAATGCCCTGTAACACCGCGCTTTCATTAAATCATTTAAATAGTATCTCGATTTTATTCAGGTCACACAAATAGCCTTTTTTAAAGAGCTTGAGGCTTTTCTAACACAAAAGGATTTTAAGAGATTGCTACTAGAATAAAGAACTCGAATTATAACAATGAGATTGCTTTGAGGACTACCCGAATTAGTTTCCTACTTCCAAGGCACAGAGTCATTTCAGAATTCAGATATTCAATTCTAATCCTTGAAAATACAGGATAAGAAAACTTTCTGGGGGAGAGGTGGGAAGAAAAAACTCCCAATGTACTTAAAAAACAAAACGACTATTTCCCCATCTTTAAAACAGCCTTCTAGGCTTTATTACATGTCCTAGGGCAAGCCCTTAAAAGGAAGACGAGAGAAAAGGGAAAACCTTAAGAAGTGTTCAGAGCGGTGGAATTAACAGAAAATCCACTGGGCTGTGGGCAAAGCATTCTATTTATCAGGCTGGGAAGTGAATATGAACAGAGTTCTTTCCCACAAGAAACTAACTTTCGGAGCAAATGGATAACATCGTTAAACCTGTTATTTCCGTGTATAATTCATTAACAGGCTTTGCAGACCAAACTCTCAGGAACAACTCCACTCGCAGCCATGCCCTATTTCATACCTAGATTTGTTTAACCGACTTACATCACAGAGTTTTCAAAGAATACAAAGTACAGTATGTTCTTAAAGAAAAGTTGTTCCTTAAAAGGAACCCCCAGCCACCTCTTTAAAAAGGCACAAAAACGTGATCCACGGCCCTAAAGACCTCAAAGTCCTGACCGAGTAAGACCAACAGCTGGGGGAGGAGCAGGGCCACCTGGGAGCCCGGCCCCGGTCGTTAACAGCTGCCCCTCGGGTTGAAGGACACACGGGGCTCTGCTCCCCGGGCAGGGGGGACAGGCCTGGGGACAGCCGAAGGACTTGCAGTCGTCCGCGCCGGTTTTGTGGCCATCAAGAAAAGCCGGGAGGTGAAAAGCGGCCGAGATAGGAAGAGAGAAAGGCGCCCTCCAGTTTGCCCGACGTTAACGCCCGGGAGATTAAAAGGGCCATTTGTTTCATCTGGGGACCGCTGGGCCGACCCGTCCCCCAACCCGGACTCCGGCCGGGCTCCGTGGAAGAAGCCGGCCGCAGGACCTTACCTGCCGAGCCGGCCCCCGAGGCGCGGGAGGGCGGCGGGGAGCGCAGCCGCAGCCAGAGGTGCAGCGCGGCCCCGAGCACACACGGGCACAGCAGCACCAGCCAGTTTCGCATTGGCCGCCCCCGCCGGCTCCACCTCGCGCCCCCACCGCGCGCCGGGCTCTCCCGCGTCCCGGCGGACAGGGAGGGGCCCTGCAAGTAAGGAGGCCGGGGGGCGGTGGCCGACTCCCGCGCGACCACTCCGAGGACGCCCGCCCTCGTGCCCGCCGCCGTCCAGGTCCCTCTCAGCGCAGGTTTCTCCGACCGCCGGCGGCTGCGCCTCAGACGGCCAGAGCCCCGCCTCCTCTGCTGGGACTTCCCCGGCCCCGCCCACCTTTTCTCTCACTCGCCCCGCCCTCTTCTCTCGCGTCCCCTCCCGCTTCCTCCGGCCAGCCGGGAGCTGAAGTCCCGCTTTGGGTTTAAGGAGGAAGTGCCCCAGTGATTCGGTGGCTGGAAAACCACACCTCCCATAACCCCACGCACTCGCTTCCGTCACTCGGCGGTCGCGTAAGCTAAGCGCGAGGCGCCACACAGAGCATGCGCAGCCCTGCTCCACTCTTACTACCCCCCGGCGGCGGAGGAGAGATAGTGCAGGACAACCCAGCACTCAGGGGCCGCCGCAGCCCTGCGAGGGAAACATAGCTTGGGTGAAGGGTGTCGATTGCCTAAGATTTAAAGGCGATCTTGGGACAAGACTCTTGTTTTAAATCATGCAGAGCTTCCTTAGGCAGAATGCTAGCCACGTGTAAGAGATGGGATCTTGCTGGCGTCTCCTGGGCGCGGAGATCGGGGCGAGGCAGCCTAATTGCCCGTGTCTTCAGCGGTGAATCATCGAGTATTAGTTCTGGTGCTTTGGAGTACCCGGCTCTAAGAATTCAGGATGAGTAAGCCCGCGCCCAAAGGATCAAGCTGTGGAGTACGACAGCGATGACCCAATCGAGGGTAACGTTACACGTCCTCAGATTTCAAACTGGCGCTGGAAAGTTGCGAGAAGAACCGAGCGCACGGCACACCTGCTATAGGACGTGAGCCGGTAGAAAATGCGTACTCCGAGCGAGGCACGTGTGGGAAGGACCTGCAGCGATCCTGCAGATACAGTCCTGACCCAAGGCCGAGGGCGTGACCCCTCCTGGCCTGTCTGCTGCCAAACGCAAAAGTGCCCTAGTTGAGGCAGTGGGTGAAGGGGCCAGAAGATCAGGGTACCGATGTTCAGAAGAAGGTGCATAGGATGAACATGAGTACCTGGCCTGTGGTGTTCTATTTATTTGTTTCTAAGCTTCCCCACGTTGTGGAAACAGAAGATAACTATATTGTTGGAAAAACCCTTGGTTGAAAGCCACAGAAAATCCACTTCAAACAGGCTTAAGGAAAAAAGGGTAATTTATTCAAGTCACTGAACAGTCCAGGAGATGTCTTAGGCACTGCCAGTACCATAGTCTCACTGAGGGGCAATTTAATTTCCTTTATTAAAATTATTTTTGGAGCTCCCTTCAGTGGCTCAGGGAAAGGAATATGACTAACATCCATGAGGACGCAGGCTGGATCCGCAGCCTCGCTCAGTGGGTTAAGGATCCTGCGTTGCCATTAGCTGTGATGCAGGTCCCAGACTTGGCTTGGATCTGGCATTGCTGTGGCTATGGTGTAGGCTGGCAGCTACAGCTCCAATTCACCCCTAGCCTGGGAACCTCCATATGCTGCCATTGCAGCCCTAAAAAGTAAATAAATAAGATTACTTTTTGATTGTTTTATAACATGGTCTGTACTGTAATTTTAAAATGTTTTAATTGTTGTAGAAAAGCTACCAGCCTAAGGAGTTTATACTGTTTGTACTATTTAAGTAATAAAAATAATTTAATATGGTATCAGAAGTAAATTTTTCCCTTTAAAGGAATTTGTATGTTCATTAGTTATCTATTGCTACCTAACAAATTACTCCAAAACTCTTAAAACGACAAGAATCACCTATTATGCCTCACAATTTCTGTGAGTCAGGGACTGGGGAGCTACATTCAGGTTCAGGGCCTCCCATATAGTTGCAGGCAGATGTCTGCTGGGGCTGTGGTCATCTGAAGGCGGGACTGGTGCTGGAGAATCCGCTTCCTCCGTGCCTCAGTTCCCTGACTGGCAAGTTGGGGCACTCTTGGCCCAAGCTGGTCTCTAAGTGGGTCTCTCCAACAAGCTGCGTTAGAGTCCCCACACCACGGTTACTTGCTTCCCTAAGAACTGGAGACCAAGAGACTGGTGCACATGATGCAAGGCCTTTGATGAGGAATCCTTGGAAGACGTATCGTTGTTCTGGAGGTGTTCTATTGGTCACACAGACCAGCCCTGATTGACTGTGGGAGGGACCACACAAGGGTGTAAGTACCAGGAGGCAAGGATGATTGGGCGGTCAACTTGGAGGCTGGCTGTCAGAGTATACTATGCTAATCTGAGAAACACTATTATGTCTAAACATTTTGCGGGAGGCTTTAGGGCCCCTACATATTCTCCATGGCCCCTGAACACCATAAAAACAAGAAAGAACAATCTGTCATTTTTGTGAGAAATGTGGGATTATCAGGCTGTTATCACTGTGGCTCCTGGGCAAACGTCACCAAGATCTGTGTGCCTCTTTCTCAGAATATTGTTTACATATTGCAATAGGAAGAATTCCTAATGTCTACACATTTCCTGTGAGAAATTCTTCTTTGTTTAGAAACTATACTCACCTGCTTTCTACGTGTCAAAGAAACTATCAAGAAATTAATAATTGGGTTGTCACAAGGATGTCCTTTTTTGTTTTGTTGGTGTTTATTTTTTTGCTTTAGAAGGGTTGCCCTTGCGGCACATGGAAATTCCCAGGCTGGGGTTCAATCAGAGCTACAGCTGCCAACCTACACCACAGCCACAGCAACACCAGATCTGAGTCATGTCTGCAATCTACACCACAGCTCACAGCAATGCCAGATCCTCACCCCACTGCGTGAGGCCAGGGATCAAACTTGTATCCTCATGGCTACTAGTCAGAACTGTAACCCACTGAGCCACAACAGGAATTCCTAGGATGTCCTGTTTTTTTATGCTCAAGAAAGGCAATAAAATCTCTCTTGACATCCTGAAATTTTCCTTTTGTGATTAAAGAATTATAATCCCCAAAGAGAATCGCTTCTCGGCCTTTTGGCTAAGATCAACTGTAGTAGTATCTGTTCTTATCAGTTTAATATAATCCCCAAAGAGGAATAATCCCTAATTTAGGCAGATACTTACTGAGCACCTATTATGAGCCAGGTATTTGTGTAGGCTCTTGGGATAAACTGATGAATAAGATAAAGATCCCTGGGGTGTGGTTGTGGGGGCAGGGACAGACTATAGACTCTAGATATAATAAAGAAGTACATTTTATCAGCATGTGGAAGATGATAAGTGCTACAGAAAATACAAAAAAAATAGAGTAGGGTAGGGGAATTGGGAATGTGTGACTGAAACGGGCAAATTGCAGTATTTTTTTTTAATTCTCACCATTTATTTATTTATTTATTTATTATTTATTTTTCATTTTTGGCCACCCCTCAGCATATGGAGTTCCTGGGCCAGGGATGAGATCCAAGCCACAGTCATGCCCTAAGCCGCAGCTGTGGCAACGTTGGATCCTCAACCCACCTGTCTTTTCCGGAGGATAAACCTGCAACCCAGCACTCCCAAGACACCACTGATCCCTTTTCACCACAGTGGGAACTCCAGATTTCAGTATTAAATAACAATATTTGAACAAGTGTTCAGAATTACAATGAGCACTAAAGTGAGGAATGAACAAAAATATCCTAACATATTGACTAATCAAGATATTCCTTCCAGGAGTTCCCTTCGTGGCTCAGCGGTCAACAAACCTGACTAGTATCCATGAGGATGCAGGTTTGATACCTGGCCTTGCTCAATGGGTTAAGGATCCAGCATTGCTGTGAGCTGTAGTGCAGGTCACAAACATGGCTCGGATCTGGCGTTGCTGTGGCTGTGGTGTAGGCCGGCAGCTGTGGCTCTGATTCAGCCCCTAGCCTGGGAATGTCCACATGCCACAGGTGTGACCGTAAAAAGAAAAAAAAAGATGTTCCTTCCAGAGTTCCCACTGAGGCTCAGCAGATTAAGAACCTGACACAGTGTCCGTGAAGATTCGGATTCAATCCCTGCCCCCACTCAGTGGGTTAAGGATCTGGCAATGTCATGAGCTGCGGTGTAGGTCACAGGTATGGCTTGGATCCCGCGTTGCTGTGGCTGTGGCGTAGGGCGGCAGCTGCAGCTTTGATTCAACTCCTAGCCTGGGAACTTCTATATGCTGCGGGTGTGGCCCTAAAAAACGGAACAAGAAAAGATGTTCCTTCCAATTATCAAGATGCTTAGCCACAGAGGAAACTTCATGGCATCTGACTGGCCTATAACGGAGAGTTATGAGTAGCTTTTTAGCATCTTCAGCTCTCATCACAGTGGGAGCTGCCTCTATCATGTATTGATAGGACCAGTCACCCTTCCGCCACTTGTTATCTATTATCACCTGATAAACGTAAGACTAAAGTGGGTAAAGATGATAAAAGAGACTATGCATAATGGAAAGATAAACATTTTTAAACTTAGAGATAATGTAAATGGTCTGTTGGGTCAAGGTGTGCATAGGTGGCTGCATCAATTTACATTCTTTTTTTTTCTTTTTTTCTTTTTAGGGCTGCCCCCGTGGCATGTGGAGATTCCCAGGCTAGGGGTCGAATCAGAGCTACAGATGCCGGCCTACGCCACAGTCACAGCAACGCCAGATCCAAGGCCCATCTGTGACCTACACCACAGCTCACAGAAATGCCGGATTGTTAACCCACTGAGCAAGGCCAGGGATCAAACCCGCAACCTCATGCATGGTTCCCAGTCGGATTCATTAACCACTGCGCCACGACGGGAACGCCTCTGTTTACATCCTTACCCGCAGGGCACAAGGGTTCCTTTTTCTCCACATCCTCACCAACACTTGCCTTTTCCCCCCCCCCCCCTCTCTCTCATCTCTATCTCTCTCTTTTTTTTAGGGCTGTATGTGTGGCATATGGAAGTTCCCAGGCTAGGGGTCGAATCAGAGCTACAGCTGCTGGCCTATGCCACAGCCATAGCAATGCAGGATCCAAGCCACATCTATGACCTAATACTATAGCTCATGGTGTTGCCAGATCCTTAACCCACTGAGTAAGGCAAGGGATCAGACCCACGTCCTCATGGTTATTAGCTGTTTTTTTTACCAATGAGCCACAAAGGGAGCTCCCAACACTTGTTTTTTTTTTTTTTGCTTTTTAGGGCTGAAGCTGTGACATATGGAGGGGTCGAATCAGAGCTATGGCTGCTGGCCTGTACCAGAGCCACAGCAACGCCAGATCCGAGCCGTGTCTGTGACCTAACACCACAGCTCACAGGAACACTGGATCGTTAACCCACTGAGCAAGGCCAGGGATCGAACCCGCAACCTCATGGTTCCTAGTCGGATTTGTTAACCGCTGCACCACAACGGGAACTCCAACACTTGTCTTTTTGACAAGAGCCATTCTATCAGGTATGAGGTGACATCTCACTGTGGTTCTGACTTGCATTCCCCTCATCATTACTAATAGTGATCATCTTTCCATGTACCTGTTGGCCACCTGTATGTCTTGTTTAGAAAAATGTCTATTCAGAACTTCTGCCCATTTTTTAATGGGGCCGAATTCCTATTTGCCAACCAATAGAGTAAAAACTACCCTTGAAAATCTCTTAAAAAAAAAAAGTATAGTAGGTATGGTTCTGTGTAAACAAAAATCTGTGGGTTTTTTTCCTTCTAATTCGTATCATTAATGTTTCTCTGCAGCTCTTCGATCATTCACTTTCTTCTACAAGGAAACCATCTGGCTTAGTCACTTAAACAATGAAGTTCACTTTTTGCGGGGGCACAGTCTTTAAGGCATTAGCCTGCAGTGGCCCCCTTTGCCTGGCAGAGCAATAAGCTCCTTTAAAAAAAAAAAAGGGTCACTTTTGAGGCTAATAGTTGGGAAACTTTTAAAACCAAGCAGACATTTTTTTTCAAGGATTTCAAGAGTATGGCACACACTACTCAAGTAATGGGTACTTTTCAGATGATTGCTTCTCTTTCTTGTTTAGCCAAAAGTTGAATTCTTTTAAGTGAGGAACTGACTTAAATGATGTGGCTATCAGAAATCTTTGCAGAAGACAACCTTTTTTTACACCACCAGATGGAACTCTTAACATCTCAGTCTGAAGCGTCTTGACTCATATTTTGATTATCCTACTTGTTCAGGGCTTCTTCAAGAAGAGGAGGAAAAACAGATATCCGCCAAATTGTCTTACCAAAATGTATTCAAGGAAGAGGAAGGAGGCTGGTACAGTGGGAGCAGAATGACTATGAAGGAGAATCGCAGGAGGTGAGGTCAGAGATGTAGTCTCAAGCAGGAACACGATATACAGAGTTCCCGCTATGGTGCAGTCAGTTAAGGATCCAGCATTGCCACAGCCATGGCATAGGTCACAGCTGTGGCTAGGCTTTGATCCCTGGTCAGGAATTTCCATATGCAGTGGGTGTGGCCTCTCCAAAAAGAATATGATGTAAATCATGTAAAAGACTTTTACTCTGACGTGGAGAGTAGTGACTTGATGGGTTTGAGCAGAGGAGTGACAGGATCTGACATGTTTTAGCAGCATTGCTAACACTGCCTCGTTGAGCTGGACGAGGTGGGGTGAGGGATATCTGGGGGATGGTGGGGGGGGAGAAGACGATAGTGTCATTTGCTCTTTGAGACAATGTGCAGCATCAAGGGCCCAGCAGAGGGTGGAGGAGTGTTTCCAGCGAACTAAATGGACTAGGTTGGAGTTCCCCTCCTGGCTCAGTGGTTAATGAATCTGACTAGGAACAATGAGGTTGCGGGTTCGATCCCTGGCATTGCTCAGTGTGTTAAGGATCCAGCATTGCTGTGAGCTGTGGTGTAGGTCGCAGATGCAGCTCGGATCTGGTGTTGCTGTGGCTGTGGTGTAGGCTACAGCGGCTACAGCTCCGATTTGACCCCTAGCCTGGGAACCTCCATATACCGCGGATGTGGCCCTAAAAAGCAAAAAAAATAAAAAATAAATGAATGGATTAGGTTTAGCTGAGAGGGGAGGGGGCCGGCTGAGAGGAGGCTGTAGTGAGCCACCCAGACCCCCTTTCTGGATGGAGAATGGGCTGCTGATGCCTCTCCGTTGAATCTCCTTTGGGGAACCGCTCTTAGCTGAAGGGGGCGCTGCCTTATCCAAGGGCACAGCTCTCTCAACTGAGGCAACTCCAATGACTAGTTAATTGGGGGTCAAAAGATTTGGGATAAGGGCTGAAGAGCCATCCCACGGCCTCTGTTGCTGCTGCAACCTGGTTCAGCGTCGTCCTCTGCCCACTTCTTTTTCCCTCACTCTGTTTCACGTGTCTGGAAGAGCAGTCCCCAACAAACCTGCACACGACCTGGGTTTCAGAGTCTGTTTCCTGGGAAACTTGACCTAAGATGGTGATTCTGTTCAAATGTAAATAAGACCATCTCAGTTCTCCACCTAAAACCTGCAGTGGCTCATCAGTTCACTCACAGTGAAACCAAAGTTCTCACAATGGCCTATGGGCCCTATAACCTCATCCACTGTTACCCTCCACCCCAACACCTTTGTTCCAGAGCCAAACTGGCCTTTTTGCTTCACTACGACAGTCACAGTCTTGCCTCAGGGTCTTTGCACTGTTAATTCACTCTTCTTTTCTTTCTTTCTTTTTTTTTTTTTTTTTTTTTTTTTTTTTTTTTTAGGGCTGCACCGCAGCATATGGAAGTTCCTGGGCTAGGGGTCGAATCAGAGCTACAGCTGCCGGCCTACACGATAGTCACATCCACGCAGGATCCAAGCCACATCTGTGACCTACACCACAGCTCACAGCATCGCTGGATCCTTAACCCACTGAGCGAGGCCAGGGATCGAACCCGCAACCACATGGTTCCTAGTCGGATTCGTTAACCACTGAGCCACAGTGGGAACTTCCCAGTTTGTCCCTTCTGCTCTTCCTCTGAATACCTTCATGACTTACTCTTCCTCGTCCTTTAACTCAGCTAAATTACTACCTTCTCAAAGAAGCCTTTGCCATCCATGCCACTGAAAATGACAAATTCCTGCCATCCTCCACTAATCTCCATCACTCTATTCGACATCATTTATCACCCTTGAACATACTGTCCAGTCTCCTTATGTTGTTTTGTTTTGTTTACGGTCTTTTGTCCCACATGGAGCAGGAACTTTTCCCGCTTCCATTTTGTTCATGGATATATCCCAGAACATGGCACTTTGTAGGTGTTTCATAAATATTTCTCAATGAAAGCCTGAGTAAACGAACTGAGAAATCCTTATGGAGTGGACTGTAGCAGAAACCCTGGCATGTGTCTATCCAGGATAGTGTGACGAATACACAAGCATTTAGGTGCAAGCAGAGGAAGAGGAAATCACAAAGGATATCGAGAAAGAGCCAGAATACAGGAGGAAAACAGGAGAAAGTGTCACAGAAGACAAGGGTGAAGTGGCGGGCTTGGAGGGCTGCGCAGGAAACAAGCAGTTGCAAACAGTGTTGTCAGTATATGAAACAACGGAAAGACTTCTAAGGAGCTCCCGGTATGGCTCAGTGGGTTACCAACCCAACTAGTATCCATGAAGATGTGGGTTTGATCCCTGGCCTCGCTTAGTGGGTTAAGGATCCAGCATTGCCATGAGTTATGGTATAGGTCACAGAGGAGGCTTGGAGCCCCAGTTGCTGCATCTGTGGCGTAGGCCAGCAGCTGCAGCTCCAACTCAACCCCTAGCCTGGGATCTTCCTTATGCTGTAGGTATGCCTTCCCCCCCAAAAAAAAGAAGCAGAAAAAAAAAAAAAGACTTGTAGATAGAATGAGTTCCCCACATTCACATATTGAAATCTAATCCCCTAGGTGATGATATCTGAAGGTGGGGCCTTGGGAGGTAGTAAGGTCACGAGGATGGAGCCCTCATGACAAGATCAGTGCCCTTGTAAGAAGAGGCCATCGAGCGGGTCATTCCCTTTACCCACTTCTATAGCAGTCTACGACCTGGAGGAGGGCTCTCATCAGAACCCAACCCTGCGGGCACCCTGAGCTCACACTTCTAGACCCCAGAATCATGAGAAATACAATTTCTGTTATTTTCAAGCCACCTGGTCTATGCTACTTTGTTACAGCAGCCGGAACTAACTATGACAAGACAGAGTTTTGAGGAAGGGTCAAGGCAGAGGGAGGGTTCTGGGCATGGAGGGAAGAATCAGAAGCAGTGAAGTGGAAAGGGTCTGCAGATTAGGTTTTCAAGAAGCTTCGCTGTGACGACAGAAGAGGGAGAAATTGATGCTCGGAGAAGAAAGGTGTGTGCACGTAGGTGGGTGTTTTATGTGATGCATGGAAAGAGCCAGTAAGAACCATATAATTTATCATCCAAGTCAGAGTTTTGAGAGGGAAAAAATAGGGGACAGGATAAATGCTCGCCTGGATAGACATCAGACACTGGGAACTTTTTCTAAACCCAGACATATGGTCACCCCATTCAAAGCTCAAGGTCTCTATTCAAGTCATTCCTTTTTGTACTTGGCAGGTGACAGCATTTTCTAGAAGCAGGTGGCAGAAAAAGGTTGCCACTTTTGGCCTTTTTTTTTTTTAAGCAACCAAGTATTGGTAATAGCCAAGACATGGAAATAACTTAAATGTCCATCGACAGAGGAGTGGATAAAGAAGATGTGGTACATATACACAATGGAATATTACTCAGCCATTAAAAGGAAAGAAATAATGGCATTTGCAGCAACATGGATGGGCCTAGAAATTACCATGCTAAGTGAAGTCAGTCAGACAGTGAGACACCAACATCATATGCTATCACTTACATGTGGAATCTAAGAAAAGGACACAGTGAACTTCTTTGCAAAACAGATACTGACTCACAGACTTTGAAAACTTATGGTTTCCAACTGAGACAGGTTGTGGGGGTGGGGGATGCACTGGGGGTTTGGGATGGAAATGCTATAAAATTTGGCCGTGATGATTGCTGTACAACTATAAATGTAATAAAATTCAATGAGTAATTAAAAATAAATAAATAAATAAAGGCAACTAAGTATTGGTAAAGGTCAGTTTAGCCACAGGTGTATGTTCAAAACAGATTTCAATTTAGATTTTACTTTGGGAAAACTCATTTTGTATCTTTTTATGAAAAGAAACAACTCTATTCTATATTATCTCAAAGAGGAAATGATATTTGAGCAATATAAAACATTATATCACACCGAGTCATTTTACTTTTAAAGGATGAACTTCTCTCTTCCTCCTAGTACGCAATAATTTCTATTAGTTATCAGTTCAGTTTCAGTAAATACATTGCTAATGTACACTTTTTTTTTTTTTTTTTTTTGCTTTTTAGGGTTGCACCCGTGGCATATTGAGGTTCCCAGGCTAGGGGTCTAATTGGAGCTACAGCTGCCAGCCTACACCACAGCCACAGCAACGTCAGATCTGAGCCACGTCTTTGAACTACACCACGGCTCACTGCAATGCCAGATCCTTAACCCACTGAGCAAGGCCAGGGATCAAACCCGCAACCTCATGGTTCCTAGTTGGATTTGTTTCTGCTGCACCACAACAGGAACTCCTGCACACATATCTTAACTGTATTTATGAATTTTTGGCCAAGTCAGATTCCAATAGATCTCGGGGGACCTTGCTACTGAGAGATTATAAATACTCAAAAATGATGAAAAATGATACCAAAATTCTTCTTTTTTCTTTTCTTTCTTTTAAATTTTTGGCCACCCTGTAGCATATGGAGTTCCCTGGTCAGGGATCAGATCTGAGCCACAGTTGTAATGCCGGATCCTTTAACCCACTGAGCAGGGTTGGAAATAGAATCTGCATCCTAGCGCTGCAGAAACACTGCTGATCCCATTGTGCCACAGGGGGAACTCCCAAAATTCTTGTTATCAAAGATAAGACAAGTCCGAAAAAAAAAATTTTAGAAGTTCAGAATAGAAAAGTAAAAGACCACACATTTTTCAGGACATCTTGGCAAACTCCAATATTATAAAAATTAAGGAGTTCCCATTGTGGCTCAGCAGTTAGTGAACCCAGCTAGTATCCATGAGGATGCAGGGTCCCCTGGCCTGGTCGCAGATACGGCTGGGATCCTGTATTGCTGTGGTTCTGGCGTAGGCTGGGGGCAACAGTTCCGATTGGACCCCTAGCCTGGGAACCTCCACATGCCGTGGGTGCGGCCCTAAAAAGACAAAAAGACCAAAAAAAAAAAAATTAAAATTCAGAAAACTTTAAGAGAGGAAAAACAGAATTAGAATATTCTCTGCAGGCCCATCAAACAAAGCTGAATTCAAAACCCAGATCTGCATTTAGAGTTAAGTTACCTCAAGCAAGGAAAGTACTTAACCTCTTTCCTCATCTGTGAAATGAGACTCAAAAGGCCTACTTCAGTGAGTTGTTTTGAACGTTAAATGAGAAAATATATGGGGAAAGTCCAGCTCTCTTCTAAACATGAAGACAGCTAGACTAAAACGAAACTTACGCAAACTTAACCCCTGGAAAATATATCACAAAGATGATGAAAATGAAATTAATTCTAACAGTTGCTTTAAAATAAGCAAATAACAACAACAAAACACCCAAAGGATTGATTCAATATTTTTTTACTTTTACAGCTCAGATCCCAGTTATCCAGGTACATCTTGATGCAGAAGTTTCCCTATAAGGGAATCTGAAAACAGAAAAATTGCAACATTGATTATGGCCAGAATTCAAACTCCTAGGGCTGTGTCTCCTAGGGCTTTTTTGGGGGGGAAGGCATACCTGTGGCATATGGATGTTCCCAGGCTGGGGTCAAATCAGAGCTGGCCTACACCACAGTCACAGCAATGCCAGATTCAAGCCTCGTCTGCAACTACACCACAGCTCACGGCAATGCTGAATCCTTAACCGAGTGGTGCCAGGGATCAAACCCGCATCCTCATGGATACTAGTCAGATTCATTACCACTTTTTTTTTTTTCCTGCCTTATCTAGGGCCACTCCCGCGGCATATGGGGGTTCCCAGGCTAGGGGTCTAACAGGAGCTGTAGCTGCCGGCCTTCGCCACAGCCACAGCAACACGGGATCCGAGCCGCGTCTGCAACCTACACCACAGCTCACGGCAATGCTGGATCATTAACCCATTGAGCAAGGCCAGGGATCGAACCCGCAACCTCATGGTTCCTAGTCAGGTTCGTTAACCGCTGAGTCATGTCGGGAACTCCAGAATCATTACCACTGAGCCACAACGGGAACTCCATCTTCTGCCTTTTTAAAATTTAGTAAACTATATTACTCTGGTACTTCCTTCATTCCCCTCCCCCTTTTGTTTTCTTTGCAGGGCTGCACCTGCAGCATGTGGAAATTCCTGGGCTAGGAAAGGAATCAGAGCTGCAGCTGAGGCCTAAGCCACATACAGCGAGCAACAGGAGATCCCAGCCCCCATCTGGGGGCCTACAGTGCAGCTTGCAGCAATGCCAGATCCTCAACCCACTGAGCCAGGCTAGGGATTGAACCTGCATGCTTACAGAGAAAATGTCAGGTCCTTAACCCACTGAACCACGACAGGAACTCCCCCATTTCCTCTTCGGCTTAATGGAAATGCTAACAGCAATCCACAAGAGCAACTGCCGTGGGTGGCGATCTCGGTCCTGGGAGAGTCCGCCCCACGTCAGTGTCCTACTATGTTGCAGAAGTCATGGCTGTTGAGATGTATGCTTCGGCCAGTCTGGAACTGGCAAAGCTAGAGTCCCCTAGTGGCTTTGACAACAAACAGGAAGTGTTTTGTAAGACGCCCTAAAGTGCCCTTATTATAGGAGATCTATTGGCTCCCCTCATCTTCTCATGCAGGCGTTTTATCATCTCACATCATCACAAGAATGGTGAGCACAGGTCTGCAAAATATTTTGAGAGACAGACCACATTTACACAACTTTTTTTTTCTTTTTTGGCTGCCCGGTGGCATATGGAATTCCGGGGCCAGGGATCAGGTCTGAGCCGCAGTTGTGATCTATGCTGCAGCTGCAGCAATGCTGGATCCGTGACCCACTGTCCCAGGCCCAGGACCGAACCTGTGTCTCAGCGCTCCAGAGACCTGTTGCGCCACAGCAGGAACTCCTCACGTAGCTTTTATGATGGTATATTGTTAAAACTGTTCTACTGTGCCTAATTTATGAATTAAAGTTTATCATAAGCATGGATGTATAGGAAAGAACATAGTATAAATAAGGTTTGGTACCAGCTGCAGTTTCAGGGTGCTAAATCTGGGGGTCTTGGAACATAATCCCCTATGGATAAGGGGGGATTCCTGTATGTATTTCTCAAATTATAAAATTCCATAACTTAATTTTTTTTTTTTTTTGGCTTTTGTCATTTTAGGGTCACACCTGTGGCATATGGAGATTCCCAGGCTAGGGGTCTAATTGGAGCTGTAGCCACCGGCCAATGCCACAGCCACAGCAACGCAGGATCCGAGCCGCGTCTGGGACCTACACCACAGCTCATGGCAACGCTGGATCCTTAACCCACTGAGCGAGGCCAGGGATCGAACCTGCAACCTCATGGTTCCTAGTCGGATTCGTTAACCACTGCACCACGACAGGAATTCCAATACTTAATATTCTTAAAGTGACTGGAGTTTATATGCGCACAGGAAGAAATTCGTTTGTACTTTTCTCTGCCCTGATTTTTTCTTCTTGTTCCTCCTTTTTTATTTGATACCTTGAAATATTCAGGAATCTTGGTTTTAGGAGCTCAAGGGAACACAAGTTTTTCTTCCCCACTTTTGTTTAGGTTAAAAATCAACACTGGAGTTCCTGCTGTGGCTCAGTGGTTAACAAATCCGACTAGGAACCACGAAGTTGTGGGTTCGATCCCTGGCCTTGCTCAGTGGGTTAAGGATCCGTCATTGCCGTGAGCTGGGATGTAGGTCGCAGACGCGGCTCGGATCCTGCATTGCTGTGGCTGTGGCGAAGGCCAGCAGCTACAGCTCCTGTTAGACCCCTAGCCTGGGAACCTGCATATGCTGCAGGTGCGGCTCTAGATAAGGCAAAAAGACAAAAAAAAGAAAATAAAAAAAATCGACACTGTTCGGAGTTCCCGTTGTGGCTCAGTGGTAACGAACCTGACTAGGATCCACAAGAACACAGGTTCAATCCCTGACCTCGATCAGTGGGTTAAGGATACGGCATTGCTGTGAGTTGCCATGTAGATTGCAGACTTGGCTTGAATCTAGCATTGCTGTGGTATAGGCCGGCAGCTGCAGCTCTGATTCAACCCCTGTCCTGGGAACTTCCATATGCCTCACTTGCGGCCCTAAAAAAGCAAAACAAACAAACAAAAAACATTGTTTTTATTTTTGCTCAAGATACACCATAAAAATCACTTCAGGAGTTCCCATCGTGGCTCAGTGGTTAACGAATCCAACTAGAAACCATGAGGTGGTGGGATCGATCCCTGGCTTTGCTCAGTGGGTTAAGGATCTGGCGTTGCCATGAGCTGTGGTATAGTTTGCAGAAGTGGCTCGGATCCTGCGTTGCTGTGGCTGTGGCGAAGGCCGGCGGCTACAGCTCCGATTAGACCCCTAGCCTGGGAACCTCCATATACCGTGAGTGCGGCCCTAGAAAAGGCAAAAGACAACATAAAATAAAATAAAATAAATAAAATCACTTCAAAGCTTTTTGACCAAAATCTGTACAAAGAAGCCTTGAATGTGGCAAACTGCAGCATCATAATTTTTATAAGAAATGAATTTCAAATGCTGTCAGGGAGGATGGGACTAGGTTTCCAAAATATGACATTAATTCAGCAAGCATATCTTAGAGCTATTCTGAGTCAGAAGACAGGATGATATTTTGATCTTAAAAGATAAAAAGGTAATTCCAAATAGCTAATTATGCATGGGGTTCATTATCCACTTAGGCATAAGTATCAGGGTGAGTTTCCTCCATAACAGCGAGGCCAGAGCCCATCTTACAACATCGTAAAACTGTCTTTCCTTCTGGTTTATCCACAGTCAGATGACTATCTCTTTCTCCTGATGAACTAGTGCTGGGATACAAGACCTGTAATTACCATCCATGGAGATGGCAATAAACAGCTCTGGTGACTTTATCTCAGCTCTGTCAAGCATTCAGTGGTGCAAGTGGAGTTTCTCCCGAGCTGAGCGCACCTGGTTTGGATTCCTAGTTCTGTCACTTACTAAAATTATAACCTCGGATAAATGGCTTAATTTCTCTGAGATTCAGTTGCCTTGTCTGTCGAATGTGAGAACAAATGCCTACCTCCTAAGATTTTTGAAAAAATAAATATAATACTGGATGCAAAAGCTCTTGGTACTAGCAGTGCTTGGAAAATGTCAGTTTCCTTTCTTCCAGGAGGTTGGAGGAACAAAGAACGTAGAGGGCTGGATCAGCTGATGACTGACACATAAGAAACCACCCCAAAGCCCAGTGTTCATGCTTGTTCATGTCTCTTCAGGTCAGCTGGGGTGACAGCTGTAGATGGTGAGCTGCTGGGAGTGTCTCTGCCTTGGTTCTTCTGGGGCCCATGCTAAAGGGACAGCCACTTCCTGCCCTTTTTTTGCTTTTTTTTTTTGAGCCACAACCATGGCATATGGAGGTTCCCAGGCTAGAGGTCTAATCCGAGCTGTAGCCGCCAGCCTACACCACAGCTCACAGCAACGCCATATCCTTAACCCACTGAGCAAGGTCAGGGATTGAACCTGCATCCTCGTGGATACTAGTCAGATTCATTTCCACTGAGTCGCAATGGGAATACCACCCTGCCCTTTTTATGGCAGAGTCAGAAGTCAAGCCGGGAAACTGGTATGAGGTCACTTTCTCCCCCAGGCCACACCCAGTGTCCATGTGGGGTGAAATACACACCACCTCCAGCAGGGGGAGCTGTGAAGGCAAATGCAATGGATGCCGGGAGGGTGAGAACAGGGACAAAAAACAAACAACAAATAAGCAATCTCTTGGAGAAGCAGGAAGAGTCCCCTGACCTCAGGGTAAGGAGGCCGGGACAGTCAAGGTCAGGCTAGTAAAGTGCCCTCGTATTCTATGAGGGAAGAGACCAGGACAGATGCACCTCTGTTCCAAAGAGACAGCGCGGTATGAAAGTGTTAGCTGGAGGTGGACACAGTACAGAGACCCCTGCAATATCAGAGTTGCTCCGGGGTCTCAAAAAAAACAAATAATGATGGTGAAAAATGACTTCTCTGTCATCACACCCATTTATCAAGTGACATTTACAAAGAGGTCGGTGGTGAACATCTGCTTCCTGAATTACTGGACACACCCAGATTCTCCTCTTTTTGATCTGGCCTCTCCTTGGCCCCTCATTTTACCCTCTAGGAAGAACTCTGACATGATTCAAAGGAAAACAGGAGACTCTGCAGGACACAGGAAGGGGTGTTTGGGGTGGGGCCGGGTGTTTGGCAGGAGGAGGGAAATGCCTACTCTTCTCTTCTTCTGCCTGGGCTTATCTTGAGCTGCCCATGAATTCGGAGGGACAAGGCTAGGCTGGAGCATCTTCTGCTCAGGAGAGGCTGGACCTCTGAAGGCAGACAGGATCCCGGTGAAGACCAAGAGAAAGAAGGCTTGATGCCCGGTTCACCTCCACTCCTTCCCCCACAAATGCAGACTGGAGCTTCTACCGTGCAGCAGGCACTGAGCTGAAAGATTGGCGAGGCAAAGCCTAGTGGAGAGATGGACTAATAAACAATCACAAAAACACACGATCAGCATGATGGTAGGAGGAAGCCCAGGTACTACAGGAATACACCAGCCCCGGGAAGGGGAAGGTGGGCTTCCGAGAGGTGTGACTCCAAGGGTTGGTATGAGCGTTGAGTGCAAGTTCTAGGGCATGAGAGGGAAAGGGGAAATATTTTATGGACTTTTCAAGCAGAGTTTATGTACACCAGAAACGAGAATGTGATATGACAGAAACTCTAAAAGGGGAAGAAAATAGGGACTCACTTGTAAGACTTCCTGTTTCTATGTCTGGACACTTCTATCACTTTAACTCCTTTTCTCTTTCTTTCTTTCCTTTTTTTTGACCACGATTGTGGCATGTGGAAGTTCCCGGGCCAGGGATCGAACCCATGCCACAGGAGCAACCATGCTGGATCCTTAACCTTTGAGGCCACCAGGGAACTCCTAACTCCTTTTCAATTGAAGAAAAATATTGAACAGATATGATACGCCTGGATCCAGCAAAGGGAAAGACAGACATGCTCTTGCCTTCATGGAGCTTGGTCAGCACGGAAGGACAGGGTACCTGTGAGCCTCTGGCGAGGGGCTGTGGCTGTGTGTAGAGCATGAGGAAAGGCTGGCAGAGGAAGAAGGAGCTAGCTTGGTGAGGCCAGGGCAAAGAGCATTCCAGAAATAGGGATGTTGGAAGTATCACAAAAAGAAATTCAATTCTTCTATAGAGGAAGCAAGAAAAGTAATCGAGGTGGAGAGTAAGCAATTAGCTCATAAGGCAGAGGCAGAAGTCATAGGATGTTTTATGTAATCAACCTGTAAGACACATTAGAGATAGAATAGGTGAAACATGTATGTGCTAAACATAGATAAAAAGTATGGAGCAAATGAGAGTGTTAGTGATACCCAGAAGGGCTGGAAGCACCAAAATAGACCTGACATATAATAAGATGTGAGTCCTGCCATCTCTAACGTGATGGTGATCCGTCGCTACACCGGCCATGCTTGGTGTCCCCTATCCTGCTCCATGTATGCTCTGCCCCGAAAATGCAGGTGAAAGGCCTGGAGGATGGTCAGGCTGCTGGCGAGCTCCACTAGCTGGGTGTGATGCCCCGAAGTGTCTTTGGTAAGGAAGGGCGTGTTGGCTCCAGCCCCCTTTCCTCTGCTGACTCTTCTGGTCCAACCCCTACCCTGGCCTTCATGAGCACATCCTCAGTGACGAAGGCTGGTGTGCACGGCCGAGAGAGAAAAGACCACCAAAGAGGCAGAACAGGAAGTTCAGGTCATGTGCTCCCCTTGACCCGCCTGTAGCCCACTCTAAGGGACTAACCTACACTGTATCTCTCCCCTTGCTTCTTTTTATTTTTATGGCTGCATCTGCGGCATGTGGAAGTTCCTGGGCTAGGGTCGAATGGGAGCTTCACCACAGCCACAGCAAAGCTGGATCCGAGCCACATCTACGACCTACACCATAGCTCACGGCAATGCCCGGTCCTTAACCCACTGAGTGAGGCCAGGGATCAAACCTGAATCTTTACAGAGACCAGTCCGGTTCTTAACCCGCTGAGCCACAATGGGAACTCCCTCCCCTTGCTTCTTCCTATGTCTTTTAAGTTGGTCTGATAACCCTCATGGTGCAAACTTCTTAACGTTTGAGGCTTTCTATTCTGTGGCCTCCGGATGGTCTGTGTGGTGGCCACCAACACACAGAGTAATTTCCTACTTCACACCATGCTTCTTGAGCTTTCTACACAGATCATCCTACACAGCCCGAGGATGAAGGGCACTGAAAAGAGGAATAGTTGGGTTTCTGCAGGGTTGGGTTTCTGCTAGGTGGGCTCAAAGAAAGCAGGACAAGGGAACCTGCGATGTTAGCAAGAGGGAAGTTGAAGTGATGGACTGTGGACTGTAACTTGATGATGGAGAGAAATGAGGAAAAGAAAGGGCTATGTGAATAGGAGGAAGCAAGGCGTCTGCGGGCTGGAGGACCGCAAGGGGATGAGGAAGAGGGGTGAATGTGGCCGCAAGTGAGGGATAAGCCAGGAGGATGTGAGGCTGTGGCGGGAGGGAGTTATCTGAGTGTGTGACCTCAGAAGGGATCCAGGGAACCTGTGCCTTACATTTAGCATATAACCTTGAAGTGATGACGCATCTGTGGTTCCGAGTTGCCATAACAGCACCACCGTCACTTAGCACTTAGTGCTCAGCACTTCATTCCATTTCTTTGTAAAGGCTGGAGATCCACTGTGCAAAGCCCCTCTGTGTCATTTTAAATCTACCACCCCGTCCTTTGGTGATTAAGCCATCACACAGCTAACTCAGCTTTGAAGGTGAGTTATTGTATCTTTCTGCTTCATTATTCCACACGCTTATAAATGTCAAACCGTTTAAACATTTTACTAAAATGTCCTGTTTTAAAATTTAATTGAACACATGACACTGGGGCAGGCTCTGAGGTCTAAGGGTGAAAAGAGAGACACTATGTCGGGTGCTATGGCAGCAGTCTGGTGGACAGGGACCTTAAGTGGCACACAAATACATACAGCAGATAAAGGCAGAGCCACTCTGATTCAGGACCACCCCCAAAGCAACCCACCCACCTGCACAAGTTTGCAAACCTCTGTCCCAGGGGAAATTAACTTTGTCACAGGAAGGGTTGAATCCCTTTTTTTTTTCTTTTTAGGGCCACACCTGCAGCATATAGAAGTCCTTGGACCAGGGTTCGAACAGAAGCTGCAGCTGAGGCCCATGCCACGGCCACAGCAATACCAGATCTGAGCTGTATCTGTGCCCTATGCTGCAGCTTTCAGCAACGCTGGATCTTTAATCCACTGATAGAGACCAGGAATCAAACCTGCATCCTCTCAGACACTATGTTGGGTTCCTAACCCACTGAGCCATAACAGGGACTCCAGGTTGAAGCTTTGTTTTCTTCTCAGAGTTATCCAGCAGAGTGAACACTGGGACTATCCTCCATCACAACATGCAGTATTGTTTTGCTTATCAATTTGCCAAAAATTATTTTAAAAATTTTTATATATTCTTTTCCATTATGGTTTCTCACAGGATAGTGACCATAGTTCCATGTGCTATACAGTAGGAACTTATTGTCTATCGATCCCATATAACAGTGTGCCTCCGTTAACCTCAACCTCCCAATTCATCCCTCTCTGACCCCCCCTCCCCTTTGGCAACCACAAGTCCAAAACAGCATTTTTTTTTTTTAGGGCCACACTGGTGGCATATGGAGGTTGCCAGGCTAGGGGCTGAATCGGAGCTACAGCTTCTGGACTACACCACAGCCACAGCAATGCCAGATCCGAGCCGCGTCTGGGACCTACACCACAGCTCATGGCAATGCCGAATCCTTAACCCACTGAGCAAGGCCAGGGATCGAACCTGCAACCTCATGGTTCCTAGTCGGATTCTTTAACCACTGCGCCACGACGGGAACTCCCAAAACAGCATATTTTAATTGTTCTATAACTTGCTCTTATTGCTCAATGTTCTATTTTCAATACCTGTCTTATCGGATACATGTGGATCTAATCCATTCATTTTGGATGCTGTTTACTATGAGATGCACCATTGGATGACAATGTCAGAGTTTATTTCGGCATTTCCCCATGAGATGGACAGTTTCCTCTATAATTTCAGCCCATAAATTTCACCCATTAGTCTGCTAAACCACTTAGTGCTTTCTGTACACTGGCCTAAACCAACACTTCTGAACGATTCTTTTTGCTTTTTTTTTGTTTTAGGGCCGCTCCTAGGGCATGGAGGTTCCCATGCTAGGGGTCTAATCAGAGCTATAGCTGCCACCCTACACCACAGCCACAGCAAGCCAAATCCGAGCCGCGTCTGCAACCTACACCACAGTTCACAGCAACGCTGGATCCTTAACCCACTGACCGAGGCCGGGGATCGAACCCACAACCTCATGGTTCCTAGTCGGATTCGCTTCCGCTGCGCCACAACGGGAACTCCTGAACACATTCTGCAGTATTACTACAGACAGACCAGACTAAGGAAATTCTGCCTTACACCACAACTCGGATGACCATGGAGGACATGATGCTAAGTGAAGTAAACTGGTCACAGTGGGACTGTCTCATTCCACCTGTGTGATGCATCTAAACTAATCACAGTCCCAGAAATTAAAGTGAAATGGTGGTTGCTGGCGGCTGGGGCCAGGGGGAAACGGAGGACAGAATTTCAGTCATGCAAGATGAAGAAGCTCTGGAGTTCCCTTCGTGCTCAGTCGTTAACGAATCCGACTAAGAACCGTGAGGTTGCGGGTTCGATCCCTGGCCTTGCTCAGTGGGTTAAGGATCCCGCGTTGCCGTGAGCTGTGGTGTAGGTTGCAGATGCGGCTCGGATCCCGCGTTGCTGTGGCTGTGGCTGTGGCGAAGGCCGGCGGCTACAGCTCCTGTTAGACCCCTAGCCTGGGAACCTCCACATGCCGCGGGTGCAGCTCTACATAAAGGCAACAAGACAAAAAAAAAAAAAGATGAAGTTCTGCGGGGTCTGCGTACAACAATGTGCATATTGTGAACATACTGTGCTGTGCACTTAAAAATTAAGAGGATGGGGTTCCCATCGTGGCTCAGTGGTTAAGGAATCTGACTAGGAATGGTGAGGTTGCAGGTTCGATCCCCGGCCTCACTCAGTGGATTAAGGATCTGACGTTGCTGTGAACTGTGGTGTAAGCTGCAGACCGGGCTTGGATCCTGCGTTGCTGTGGCTGTGGTGTAGGCCGGCAGCTACAGCTCCTGTCATGGGAACCTCCATATGCCGTGAGTGCGACTCTAGAAAAGGCAAAAAAAAAAAAAAAAAATTAAGAGGATAAATTTATGTTATGTGTTTTTAACCTCCCCCCCCAAGGAGTTTGGCTCAAATGTCCCATATATTGGGCACAATTAGTCTCCTGCCTCCTAGTCCCTTCCATGTGTCCTCTTCCAAGGTCCAGGGATCTTTCTTGCAGTTCTGCTGAGCCCTTTCATATAACCCTACTTGTCCGTGTCCACGTTGCTCCGGGGTTTGTCTTTGACTTTCGCAATGTGCACTCCACCCGGAGGCCGGGTCTGCCTCCCAGACGCAGAAAACCCGCAAGCTAGGCAGGCGCACAACGGCCTTGCAGAGGTCCTGCGCATGCGCATCTCCTACTTGGCCGCATGACTTAAACTTGCCGCATCCTGCTGCAGCCCTCTCTAAGCCCTTCCCCAAACATGGGAAACACCTGAAGAGGGTCCTTCCCTTTGCTTCTTTCCCTCTCCGCTTTCCACTCTTCTGCTTCCTCTCGGTAAGAGGATTCCCAGCTCCTTGAGGACCTGTGAGCACAGGGCCACCTGGTTACTTTTGTTAGATACATTTCACTGGGCTAGCTGTTAGAAAGAATTTCTTCCTTGGAATTTCTATTTTTCTTCTCCCAATTAAAGCAAAGACTATAAAGACAGTTTATCGCAGCATTTGGTAGTTCAGTAAACAAATATGTTTTCAAAAATTGAAAGCTGTGGTGAAGTAAAACATGTGCTGATAATTCACATTAATTACATAGAAGTTAAGACCTGAGCAAACAGACTCTTGGTAGTGTATCACTGTCACCAGAGTTCTAAAAATAGGATATACATTATAAATATCTGATTCATTCTGATCACTAATGAATTAATCACATACATGTATTGAAATATATTCGAATGGCAAAGCTTAAGTTTAGTATTTTCTTTCTTTCTTTCTTTCTTTTTTGTCTTTTTTAGGGCTGTACTTGTGGCATATGGAGGTTCCCAGGTTAGGGGTCATATCGGAGCTACAGCTGCTGGCCAACGCCACAGCCACAGCAACACCAGACCCGAGCCGCCTCTGTTACCTACACCACAGCTCACGTTAATGCCAGATCCTTAACCCACTGAGCGAGGCCAGGGATTGAACTCGCAACCTCATGGTTCCTAGTCAGATTCATTTCGCTGTGCCATGATGGGAACTCCATGTTCAATATTTTCTTAAATGAGTCCTTCATTTATCCTCAGTAGATTGGGGGGGATGTATTTTCTCTTAGTCTTCATGATTAATGGAATATGGATATCTTAAATTTATCAGCACTTACATTATTGGAAGAAAAGCATTATAAATGCATAGTTGACCATCACAAAGTCATTCTAGAGTCTTCACCCAGAATATTTTGTGTTGGAGAACTCTTTAGCCAAGAGGCTTCAAAGTTCATCTCTTTAAACAATTCCCCTCTTTAGAAAAAAATAGTCTAGCCTGGGAGTTCCTGTCATTGCTCAGCCATTGCGATCCCAACTAGTATCCATGAGGACGCAGGTTCAATCCCTGGCCTTGCTCGGTGGGTTAAAGATCTGGTGTTGCCATGAGCTGTGGTGTAGTTCGCAGACACAGCTCAGATCCTGCATTGCTGTGGCTGTGGTAACACCTAGCCTAGGAACTTCCATATACCTCGGGTGTGGCCCTTTAAAGACAAAAAAAAAAAAAAAAAAGTCTAGCCTGCTTGTATGCTGTTTACAAAATGCCAGATGTCAACATATGAGAAAATAATGGCCTTTGAAGTTCATGGAATCCTGTTTCTCTCTCTTTCAAGATGCTCTGATGTCAACTTTGTTTGCTTCCGGGAATCCGCTCTCTTGCAGCAGTAAATCTTTGGCAAGGCTTTCTCTGTTAGTGGAGTCGGGTCCAGTCTCAGCAATGAATTTCAGGAAATTTAATATCGATAGAGGTCTCCTTCTTCATAGGCAGGGAAGGACAGTCCCAGAGGATGCTGGGTCCCCCCAGAAAAGCTTTTCTCCCACTTTCCCCTCCTCCTGCTTCTCTGGCTCCCAGGGTTTGTCAGTTCCAGTCTGTGCTCAAGTAGCCTTGCTCCCATCCGAAGAATTTTGTCCCCAACCCTTCCTGATGAGGCTGACTTGGAAAACAGTACCTGTCGCCTGGCTCTAATTGGTGATGTTTTTCTGACCACGGCCACTGCCTCTTCTGTTTGTGCGGTGTCTGCCCTGGAGTTCCCAGGCTTGTGCTCTGCCTCCTGTGTCACAGTTTGTAGGACCAGGGGTCTACTGTGGTCTCTACCCCAAATTCTTTCCTGGCAAATTCTAGTTTTCCAGACATTACATGAATCCGGATCTTACTCTAACCAGGCCCATCACAACTGGGGCTTGGTCCAGTGACCCGGCGCTGCGGTTTGTCCCAACTATCTGACGTTTACGTATTTTCTGACCCCAGGTCTCCTGTCCCCCGTGATGACTGACAACCTGTTGGAATTCTTCAACATCATATGCATCCTCTGGCCCCTTTTCAGCTGTCTATTTTCATTTGAACCCTGGGTGTCACCTATTTCCCACTAACTCCAAGGGGCGGTGCAGCCAAGTGTTTAAGAACTTGTACCCTGGCACTAAACTGCCTGCTTGCCAGCTCTGCCCATTCCTGCTCGCGTGATAAGACAATCACTCCAATTTTTTGTTCCTCATTCTGCTACCTTTAAAATGGGTATAGGAGTTCCTGCTGTGGCCCAGCAGGTTAAGAACCTAACTAGGATCCATGAGGATGCAGGTTCAATCCCTGGCTTCACTCAGTGGGTTAAGGATCCAGTGTTACTCTAGGCTGTGGCAGAGGTCACAGATGTGGCTCGATCTGGCGTTACTGTGCCTGTGATGTAGGCTGGCAGCTGCAGCTCTGATTTGATTCCTAGCCTGGGAACATCTACATGCTGCAGGTGCAGCCCTAAAAAGAAATAAAAAATATAAATAAAGTGGGTATAATCAGAGCACTCTAAATATTGTTAAGAGGAGCTGTAAAGTGATATTTCAAAGTTCAGAGAAGGTGGATTGGCACCAGGTAAGTTCTGTGTAAAGACTGGAAAATAGCATCAGTTTGCTGGGGCTGTTGTTATGAAGGCCCACAGACTGGGTGGCTTAAACAACAGACATTTCTTTTCTCACGGTTCCGCAGGATAGAAGTCCAAGATCAAGGTGTCGGCAGAAATGGCTCCCTCTAAGGCATCTCTGCCCGGCTGGTACATGGCCGACCAAATGGCGCCCCTCCTTTCCTCTTGCATTTTCTTGATCCCATGAAAATTGCTATCGCGAGCTGTGCCAAGGCCGATCTGTGCTTCTGAGTATTTGAGACCAGGCAGGGCTGAGATGAAACAAATTGATTAGAAAACAGCTGTTACACCAGTGGCATCTGCTACAAAGCACTGACTTCATGGGGGTGGGGGTGTTTCTTTTATTCTGCCTGAGGAGTGGTTTATACTTAACAATGAATTAAATAAAGTTTAATTTAACTTAGAAACAAATAAACAAACAAAAAATAGAATATAACAAAAATGTAAAAGCTCCAAGCAAGTGATAAGAATTTTCTAAATGCTTCAGAAGGAAAAACCAGGGGATTAGTGCTTTTACACACGCCTGGCTGCAAAAATGAGGTGTCACTTTTTTCGCAGAATCATGTCAGTACCCCCACTCCAAGTCTTGGGTATTACACTTGAACTAAACTGACTCCTGTTTCCTTCATCCTCTTCAAGCTGTTCTTTCATCGCTTACCCAGAAGCCACCCTCCCCTGGCCTGAATTATTGTAATTAAACAAGCATTCAGGCTCAAAGTGTGAAGGTGAATTTATAGCATGCAAGTGCTTTATGGTTTTTAAATGGCCAGAAAGCATAACCCTACTGAAACCAAAACAGCTCTGACCTGAACCCAGCCAGAACCCAGAACCCAGATTGGGACTTGAACCCACCTTTTTTTTTTTTTTTTTTTGGCCTTTCAAGGCTCTGCCTGTGGCATATGCAAGTTCCCAGCCTAGGGGTTGGAGCTGAGCTGCATCTGGGAGCTTTGCCACAGCCACAGTCATGCCAGATCCTTAACCCACTGAGCGAGGCCAGGGATTGAACCCGTGTACTCATGGATATTAATCGGGTTCGTAACCCACTGATCCACAATGAGAAACCACGGTTTTTTAATTAGAATCACTCACCTGGTGTCTGGACTTACTGAGGCTCAAGTTCTTTGTGTCTCAGCGCAGAATGAATTCAGTAAGACAAAGTGACAGGCAAGAAATGGATTTATTAAGATAGGACTCTTGTGAGAGACACAAGCGGGCAGGCCAGGAGGCTCTGCCCAGAATGCCATGGTCTGTGCATGCAGAATTGGAAGAATTTCTGGACTCGTACTGGGGTGAATGGAAAGAAGAGTTTATTGAGATGAGACGCTGAGAGCACAGCAGAAGGACTTGCTGCTAGTCAGGGAGAGCGGAGGAGGGTGTGGGGGCATGTCTGTTTTTATAGCCCAGGGAGAGGCGAGGTCTCAGGATACACCTGCTGATTGGTTGGGAAAAGAGGGTTCTTAGATAAGGCTTGCTGATTGGTTGGGGGCTATAAAGCCTTAGAGGGGCGGGCCACACACCTTTCCCGGCAGGGGCAGGAAGGAGTCGGCCAGGTTGCTCAGGTGGTGGAGGGGCGTTACCGTGGAACAGGTGGGGTTATAATAAGGGTCTGGTCATTCTCGTCTTGGCCAGAGACTTTAAGTTGTAACTCCTTGAAGGGGCCTTGAAGTCCAACCGTGAGGGTTAGGTGGGCTACATTTTTATAATTCAAGGAAAATAGGGAAGGGAAAAGACCTGTTCATTCCTCATTCTTCGAGTAGACATCAGGCTTACAGCATTAGCTCCTCCTTCGTATTGGGTAAGAGAGTATTTGACCCTATGCCCTCACCTAGGACTGTCATGGCGCTTATTCAAATCATCAAAAGGGTGGCAACGTCTACTAAAATATGCTGAATCATCTCAAATTTCCTTGTAATGAGGGTCCCCTCCTTTGGGAAGTCACCCTTCCCTTAAACTCCTGTCCTGGGGCCTAAGGATCATTATCTTGCTGACCTTGAACGCTGACCCCATTTTATCTTTCAATTAACGGCCTGGGGCATAGCTCAAGCTTTTATTTATGGTTTTGAGTTGAGCAAGCCTGCTTTCTTCCATAACATTCTGATGGCTTTCTTCAGGGATCGTTAACTTAGAGCGGTCTCCCAAATTTCCCTAGGTTTCCCTCTCTGTCTGTGGTCCCCTGCTGGGATTTCTACAGCCACCTGTGTGACATCCTACTCCATCCCTATCAACAGTATACAGTCAGGATTGTGCTCCCTGACTTCCTAGTAACTGTTTTAAAAATGTGGGGTGGAGGCTGAAAGCCTTCTGGCTCTTAGACTCCTTGATTTGAGCACAGGCACTATGGTGGCGGAAAGTCAGGAAGACTGATTAAGATTCAGATCCCGTCAGTACTTGTCTGATCTTGGGCAAGTTAATTCAAATTTAGTTTCCTCTACACATGAGGAATAGAATTCTACAGAATGAGGAAAATTCACCTTACAACACAACTATTACCAAGATTAAAATGTGAACTCCGTGGTCGAGTACATTTTTTTTCTTTTCAGGAAAGGATCCACGTGTACGCACTCAACAAATAATGGTTTCCGGGAGACTGGATTAAGATGGCGGAATAGAAGGACTGGAGCTCAACTTCTCTCCCAAAAAATAGCAAAACTACAACCAAATGCCGAGCAGCCTTCAACCAAGTGGACTCTAAACTTCCAAAAAAGATATTCTACTACAGAAGACAAAGAGGAGACCACATCAAGAGGTAGGAGGGGCGATTATGCCATAGAAGCAACCCCATACCTCCCCGGTGGGAAGCCCCACAGACTGGAAAGTAACTGCATCACAGAGACTCAGCTACAGGACTGAGAGTTCTGAGCCCCACGTCAAAACCCCACGCCTGGGGATCGGGCACAGGGAGAAAGAGCCCCCGGAGCATCTGGCATTGAAGGCCAGTGGGGCTTGTGTGTAGGAGCTCCACAGGACTGGGGGAAACAGAGACCCCATCTTTGAAAGGCACACACAGACTTTCACGTGCACTGGGTCCCAGGGCAAAGCAGTCTCCATAGGAATCCGGGTGGAACCTGACTGCAA
>PVHT021183726.1:32887318-32897544 GCA_004024745.2 Catagonus wagneri
TTGTATTGACTTATGATCTTTGTACACCTATGACTGAAATAAAATTCATTGTTAATATGAGAAAAAAAAAATAATGGTTTCCTCTCTCCCCTTGGTTACTGTTTCACAGTGTCTGTGTGTGTGTGTGTGTGTGTGTGTGTGTGTGTGTGTGTGTCTTTTTTTCTTTTTAGGGCCACACCCGAGGCATATGGAGGTTCTCAGGCTAGGGGTCCAATCAGAGCTTTAGCTGCGCCAGATCCGAGCCATGTCTGCAGCCTATACCACAGCTCATGGCAACGCTGGATCCTTAACCCACTGAGCAAGGCCAGGGATCAAACCCTCAACCTCATGGTTCCTAGTCAGATTCATTAACTGCTGCGCCAGAACGGCAACTGCAGACCTTAACTCCTTGGTGAAGCATTCTTCATTGCAGAGAGAAGGAGGACCGCCAGGGCCACTAAACACCAGCCTTGAAGAATGCAAGCTTGCACCCGATCCTTATCTGCAGCCCCATTTTCCTCTCCCAAACTATGTCAGTCTCCTAATCTTTCCAAAGGAGGGCACGGTCTTCAAGGCATTAGCCTGCTGAGGCCTCCTTTGCCCGCAAAGCAATAAAAGCCATCTTTTTCTCCTTCACCCAAACCTCTGTCTCCGCATTTCTATCCAGCACTGGTGGACAGAGGTCGAGTTCTGGCGACACTCAGGGTCACGAAACGACTGGTCATGACTTTTCACGCCATCATTGGGATAAAACTTATCTGATGCCTGTGGTGCGCGGGGGACAGGTTAGGTGCTAGGGGTAAGACCCCTGCCCTCAGGCAGCATAGTGGGGGAAGCCAGTGGGCAGTGAGCGATCGCGTGCACTAATGTAAACCAGCAGCAATGGCAAGTGCTGTAAGGATATTGTCGCTGTACGTGCGGGAAGAACCTATCAACAGGGTGGACTTGGTCAAAGATGAGGGAAGGCTTGTACTTTGGGAGTTGCGATCTGAAAAGACTTAACTTGGCCGAGAGAGGAATGAGGAATGCGTGAGGCTGAGGAAGCAGCAGGTGCGAATACCCTGAGGCAGCAGGGGACGAGCCAGCGAGCCAGCGAGGTCAGCGTGAATAATGGCCGGTGTGGATGGAGTACGGGGTTCTGAGCGGGCTGAGGTGTGAACGTGACTCTGGAGAGTAAGTAAGGCCAGAGCAGGCAGAACCTTAGAGGCCACTCTATGTCACTGGGGAATCTTTTTTTGCTTTTGTTTTTGCTTTTTAGGGCCACGCCCTCGACATATGGAAGTTACTAGGCTAGCGGTCAAATTGGAGTTACAGCTGCTGGCCTACACTGCAGCCGCAGCCACGCGGGATCCGAGCCACATCTGCAAACTACACCACAGCTCACAGCAATGCCGGATCCCCGACCTACTGAGTGAGGCCAGGGATTGAACACGCATCTTCATGGATACCAGTCCAATTAGTTTCTGCTGTGCTACGACAGGAACTCCTGGGGAAACTTTTTCAAAAATTTTATTTTATTGAAGTAGAGTTGATGCACAATGTTGTGTTAATCTCTACTGTACAACAAAGTGATTCAGTTACACACATATACATTCTTTTTCATATTCTTTTCCATGGTGCTTCATCATAGAATTTTGAATACAGTTCCCTGTGCTCTACAGTGAAACTGACAGCACTAATGGCCTGAATGGCCTGAACCTAACCCTGAACACAGACTGGGACTTGAACCCTCATGCCGGAACTCAAATCCAGCTTAAACCCAGATTGGGACCTGAACCCATGGTTTGAAATTAGAATCACTCACCCCGTGACTGGACTCACTGAAGTTCAGGTTCCTCATGCCTTGGCGCAGAAGGAATTCAGGGAGAGACAAAGTGATAGGCAAGAAAGAGATTTATTAATATAGAATGCTTGTAAGAGAGGCAAGCGGGCAGGGAAGGAGGTCCTGCCCTGAGGATTAGGTAGGTGGGCTACAGTTTTATCATCCAAGGGGAGTGGGGGTTGGAAAACCCTGCCTCTTCCTTTCTGGAAGCAGTAGCTCCTCCTTGGTATCCAATAAGCTGTGTATTCAAATCAGAAGGGCAGTCCTTGAACCCCTGCCCTTGGTCTGAATCTGAATGCAGATCTCATTTCATCCCCCACCCAGTGACCTGAGGCAATTATCATGCTTCCACTAGTCAAGCAAGCCTGCCTTGTTCCGATGGCTTTCTTGGGCAATTTACTAACTTAGAGTTATCTCCCAAAGTCCCCCAGATTTTCCTCTCTATCTCTGATCCTTTATCGGGACTTCTGCAACTGCTATTATTAGGACCCTATCAGTAGGACCTTGTTGTTTATCCATTCCATACATAATACTGGGGAATATTTGAAGCTAAGGGTTCATAAAAACTCCCTCATTTTGTTAACTGCCATGCACGGGCCTGAACATTTTACAAATCGGTAACTTATTTATAGCTAATACAGAATCAAGCGTAAGGGTTTTGCCCTTTCTCCCTTCCTTCCTTCCTTCCTTCCTTCCTTCCTTCCTTCCTTCCTTCCTTCCTTCCTTCCTTCCTTCCCTCCCTTTAATTTTCCGCTGCTCCACAGCATATGGAGCTCCTGAGCCAGGGATCAGATCCGACTAAGCCACAGTTGTGAACTATACTCCAGCTGTGGCAACACTCGATCTTTTAAACCACTGTGCTGAGCGGGGATTGATCCTGTGTCCTGGTGCTGCGGAAATACACTGATTCTGTTATGCCAAGTGTAAGGCTTTTATTAGAAACAAGAGTTCCTGTTGTGGCTCAGTGGGTTACAAACTGGACTGGCATCCGTGATGCAGTTTCGATCCCTGGCCTCACTCGGTGGGTTAAGGATCCTGCATTGCCGTGAGCTGTGGTGTAGGTCACAGACGTAGCTTAGATCCTGCGTTGTTGTGGCTGTGGTGTAGGCCGGTAGCTGTAGCTCCGATTTGACTCTGCAGGGGAATCTCCATATGCAGCAGGTTCGGTGTAAAAAGCAAAGAAAAAAAAGGGGGGGGCAAAGAAAAAAACGGATTGGGATGTCAGGTTCTGACCAGTGTGACTTAACACAGGCTCATCCAAATTTATCTCCAGGAACACTGAAGCTGGGCAAACACCCAGCTTGTCCCCTACACTCGCTGCTCTGGCTGTGCACCCTGGGGAGAGCCCAGTGATGGGCCCCCCAGGAGACAGAGCTGAAACTTGGGGCGGGTGGAGAGCATCATTGTTCTGTCCCCCCTAAAAACTGCCCATGACCTGGTGTCTTTTCACCTCCCCGAAGGGCTGAAGGAGATGGAAGCGTAGGTAAATTCTATCTAATCTGTGAGCACAGCCCTTCCTCTCGGGTCAAAACATTAGTTGTTCTCTTTTTTTTCTTTTCTTTTTTGGCCACCCCGTGGCATAGTTACCAGGCCAGGGATCAGAGCCAAGCTGTAGTTGTGACCTAAGCCTCAGTTCGGCCACCCACCGTGATCCCCAGTCAGATCCTTAACCTACTGTGTCCGCCCGGGGATCGAACTGGCGTCCCAGCACTCACAAGATGCCACCAATCCCGTTGCACCACAGCGGGAACCCCTGTTATTGTTATTTTCATCTCAGATTTGAACAGTCATCAGAACAAATTTCCTGCTGATCTTTGGTCAGCTTGCCTCCCACAGCTCCCTCAAGGGGAAACTGCTGACAATTCCTGGGCTCCTTGTTGAGTCCCATGGGGCCTGGAGCTCAGAATCAAAGGTAAGACCCGTTGACTCATGGAGCAGGAGACCCAGCGTGAAGCTGGGCTGTGATCATTTGGGGGTGCAACGTGTCGGAGCTGCAAGAAGGAGGATGGTGAGGCCACATGGGAGCTGAGAGCAAAGGAGACAGCTTGGAGGCCGGAGGGTGGGGTGGGCTGCGGGGGAGGGTGTTCCAAAGCAATGGGGGATTTGGGAGGGGGCCAAGCACCCTCCTGGCCGGGGGCAGAGTCCAGGAGCGCCTCCAGGTCTGGTGGCTCGGGAGATTCAACATCGCAGAGCCAGCCGGTCCCCAGGTTGTAGCTCCTCCCAGAGGCAACGTTTGATCACAGTGTTTGTGCCCCCCCCCCCACCATGCTCTCCATTCAATCCAGTCATCAGAAGGCAGGAGAGGCTGGGAGGATGTCACCTGCCACAGTGACAGGGATGCCGATCCAAGTGGGAAATCCCAGGAGGATTTGTCACTGTTCTCCCAGAAGACACAGATTCCATGCACGCACTCACGTGGCCCATTCACAGGCATTCCCTGCCTCCTGCTGAGAGCCTGTGCTCTGGCCAGAGAGCTGTGGATCGGATTTCATACTTCAGCATGCTGTCAAATACCTTTAAATGCCCCACTAAGGATGTTACACCTAAAGAGGAATAAAAAGTTGAGCCAAGTGCCAAAAAAACTGTAGGAGTCTTGATTGCTAGCCACATAACCAACTTTTTATTGAAGTACAACGTACACACGGAAAAGGGTGCAAACCCAAAGTATAAGCTTGGATAACGTGTACACACTGGACACTGTTCGGGTAACCAGCCACCAGGACCCAAACATCCAAGAAGCTGCCTTGTCCTCTTCTGCTTCCCTTCCACGCAGGAGTAACTCACAGGTGAGTTACTGCACAGGTGAGCTCTCCTGGGTTTCACACTCCATATAAATGGCGATATACAGTATGAACTTGCCTTCTCTCATGAGGCTCACGCAGGGCCGAGTCTGGCTGCAGGAACATCCATTCTTGCTATAAGGACCTCTCTGTGCCAACATGCTGTGGTTTGTTTATCCACTCAACGTGGGCATCAGGGTGGTTTCCAGTTCAGGGTTACTGTGAACAGTGCTTCTATGAACAATCTAGCACATTTCTTTTGGTGAATATATGTACATGTTTCTGTTAGGTAGACACCGAGGAATGGGGTTTTTAGGTCATATGATATGTACATTCAACCCAGGCTATTTCATGAAAGAATCAGAAATTTACTGGAGGGAGTTTGGAGGCTCACAGAATTGACAGAAAGCTAGAAAGCAGAGCTGAAAAGATGGGTGGGGGCCGAGACAGCTCAGTGGGGCGGGCCAAGGCACGGAGCAGAAACACTTTGCCCAGGGCTCTGCCGTCCTTGGACCTTGCTACCAGTGGACACACCGTCCCTGCAGTCTGCCAGTCCCAGACACGTCGCCTGCTGGACCACTGCCGCTTCCCTGAAAGGATGCTCAGTCTCCCTTCATTTCTGTGTCGCTTGCTCTGAGCTCACAGTCCCAAGCAGGGGAGTCCAAGGAGTTCACCCTGGGTCACTGGCCACTCCCTGGCCGGGCTGGAGCTGGAAAAGGGGGTGCATCTGAGAGACCGGGAAGACCTCCCTGCTTCAGCATCCGCAGTGGGAATGGGTACTGCACCCCACCACACTTGTACATAAGGGGTGATCTCTCCCTTTAGAAAAGGAGTCAGGGACTGCACAGCCAAGCCGGAAACACCAAATGACAACTGCCTGCTCCAGGGCCATCCCTCTTCATCAGCTCCCGGTGACTGCTGAGGCGAGGGGCTCATCGACACGTTAGCATACCTCACCGCCGTGTGCATGAACTTGCCTTTAAGGGCGGCACGGAGTTCTGGGATCCGTCGAAGGGGCAAGCCACACAAAACACCATAGGTTTGGAAGGAAAAGGTGTAATCAAAGGACAAAAAGCATCTGATGGAGGGATGCAAGGATGAGCGGAGGAAAGGAAAAAGAGGGAAAAAGGGAAGGCAGAATATGGAGGGACGCTGACGGTGAAAACAGTGGGGGAAAGTTTGGCCAAGAGGAGGGGCCTATTTTGTTCTTGACCTGATTTAGCTGCTGTCCATGCCGTGCCACTTTCTCAGCTTCTCTGATGTGCCCTTAGGGACTGTGCTTTGCCTCATCAGGTTAATGATGTTGACATGGATCACAAAATAAAAAGATCTTGGTCATAAACCCAAACAGAGGAGGCTCTGAAGTCTTATCATCACAGACAGCATAGGCTTCTGCTACAGTTTGAGCACACAGCTTCCCAACAACACTGGGGCTTATCAGGGAGCTTTCATGAAATGAAGAATGGGTTTCAACAAAAGAAGCTAAGAATATAAATGTCCTAAAACCATTTACATGGGTAGCCGGTCATTAATTTAATCTGAAAATTATACTTGCCTCTTTGCAGGCAATTATACAGGATTCCTCCAGCGGAACCATGGGTCTCTGAAGTCATGCGTTCTTCCCTATGCTATGTCCTGGCATTTGGTTCACTGATTTGTTTTAAACGATAATCAGAGCTTTCATCTACGTAGCCTCTCCCTCTGTCCTAGACAGACAGGCAGGAGGAGTCATTACCATGAGCCCCAATTTGCAGGTTGGAATGTTCCAGGCACACGACGACTTGCCCTATTGCACACAGTGAAGCCTCTGCCGGAGCCAGGGAGGGAGGCAGTTTCCAGCAAATGGAACAGAACAAACTTGGACAGAGCTCTCTGCCCCGTGGTTTATTCCCATCATCAGGGGTGGGAGGAGTTGGTTTTCTGTGGACCTGCAAGTTTGTCTCAGAAAAATCAGGCTCCATCCAGCCTCCCAGAGGGGCAGGCACACCTCACCTTCCATGAGCTGCCAGAATACTGGCCGGCGTGCCTACTCCTGGTGAAGACTGGAAGTGTGCCGCGGAGCAGACCCCAGCGACGGGGTGTCGTGGCACATGGCTCAGGTTGTTTGTGGGTTTACCTGCCTACCTGCAAACAGGCATGCTTGGAAGGTGGTGGAGCTCAAGGCTGGGACCCGGTGTCTGCACTCAGGTCCCAGCCTTCCTGTTTACTACCTCTGGGAACAACCTCTGGGAAACTACATGGTTGTTTTCTGCCTCAATTTCCTTCTCTTGAGACCAGACCTAGTCTCACAGCATTTACTTACGGTTGGAGATTTAAATAAGTGGATGGGTGTGAACGCTCCAGTCTGTGGATGGTACAGGCTGAGCTGCTGTCCTTGAGTCACTTCTCTGGGGGACAGGGGCACACTATTGTGCCCCAAACAGGTCCCTACCAATGTGGCTCATGTCAGGACTGCAGAGTAGGAGCCAGCACAGGATGGAGCAGGACGCCGCGGCATATGGAGAGGAGAGGTGCTGTCCCCCGCCAGCCTGGCCGGAGCACTGAACAGTGTCATGGTGGTGACATTGACCGCTAAGCTCCCTCCAACATCCCCCCTACACCTCCATTTGTGGAAGGACCACTTCTAAAGGGGTCAGTGATAATCATGGGAAGACAGGGTCCCCGCAATCATGGTCTGGGCCGCAGGGTCCCAGGAAGACCCGTGTTTAGAGAACGGTCTGATGATGGGGGTTATTTCTTCTTTAATGGGAAAAGCAGGAAATAGAGAACTTGCAGAACTGCTTTCTCCAGGAAGAGAGATGGAAACTACCAATACATGCTCTAATTTGACAGAGCGATTGTGAATGGGGGCTTGTTGAATGTATTTTCTCTTCTCAATACAAAATCCACTGAAATGCATAAAACTCGATGTACGTAAATTTGGGAACTGATGTTTAAAAAATTTAAGCCCTTAAGCTCATACTTATTTTTACTTGGCACGCTTGTTATTTGGCTACAAAAATGTCTGTCTTCTTTTCCTTTTTTTCCCTTTTTTTGCTTTTTAGGGCCGCACCTACGGCATATGGAGGTTCCCAGGCTAGGGGTCTAACAGGAGCTGTAGCTGCCGGCCTTCGCCACAGCCACAGCAACGCGGGATCCGAGCTGCGTCTGCAACCTACACCACAGCTCACGGCAACGCCAGATCCTTAACCCACTGAGCAAGGCCAGGAACTGAACCCATGACCTCATGGTTCCTAGTCGGATTCATTTCCACTGCGCCGCGACGGGAAGTCCTCTGTCTTCTTTTCTAATAATGGAAGTAACATGAAAGTGAAAAGGAAAAGTGAGACCGAAGGCAATGAAGAAAACCAATGAAAAGAGGGGACAGGTCTGGCCAATCCTGGTTGGGCGGGGCTGGGTGTGGGCGGGGCTCCCTAAAGCTAAGAGCATGCGCAGTCTCTACCAGGAAAAGGAGACATTTCCACAACAGACAGAGGGTCAGAGGATGGTACAGAAGAACTTCTTCTCTCTGAAGGGGTTTTCTGACGCAGGCACCGGGATGATGAGAGGGTCCTCCCGCACGTGGGCTTCACAGTAGGCCAGGAGGTCTGCTGCTGCCTGGGACACCTGGGGGGGCGGGGGGGTGGGACACAACACAGGCGGAGGTTAGAGGTGGATTCGCAGCGGGTCTGAGGCAGGGGTGTCCACGAGGAGAGTGGACAAGCCCGAGGACAGGCTGTGTGGCTTGCACAGCCAACGACACGGCCATTCCGAGGCCTGGAGAGAGGGCTTGTGCAAACCTGGAGGAGACAGGTTTTGACATATGTCTCCAAGGAAGTGCAACAGAGAAGAACAAACCTGACTCCATTAGTAGATCTGTTTCTGTTACCTTTAACCTTTGTGCTCTGTTGACTGTGCTTAGTCCTGCTGGCTCTGCACCTTTTGTAAAAGAATGTTGCCTATGGCGTGAAATATACAGGAGAGCCTATTCTCAAGGCTCTGGCCTACAAAGATTTAACAGTTTCCATTCATACAGAGAAAAAGTTGCAGAACAGAGAATAACATTTGTCTTGGAGGTTTTTAGGAAAGTTGTGACCAGACCTAGAGGGACAACTGCCAGAACTAAGGATTCTAACACCAAGAAGTTTACAAAAACCAGCACTCCCCCTTCCACCCCCACTGCCCTCCACCTTTAGTACAAAAGAAGGCTGAATTCTAACCTGGGAAAGATGGTTCTTTGGGACACTAGTCCACCATCTTCTCAATGTGCTGGCTTTCCAAATAAAGTCGCTATTCCTTGTCCCAACAACTTGTCTCTCGATTTATTGTCCTGTTATGCAGTAAGTTGTATGAGCTTGGACTTGGTACCAGAAAGAGATGTGGCCCCTGTGGTAGGGCGGATCAGTTCGGAGAGAGGAACGAGGAGCCAGTAGGAAGATCCAGATGTTTTCGTCCTACTGTCAAGTGCGTGACGAGTGGAGGCTCCAGGCCAGGAGCCTCATGGTGACTCTGCTAAACCATTTCTAGATTGATAAAGCTGAGTGCTGGCCCTGGACAAGCCAGCGTGATTGTATTTGTCATTATTATTATTGATTTATTGCAGTTCACACAGACATTTTATCGTCCTCAACAGAACAGAGATCAGAAGCACGTTATGCAGAACACACATTTAAGCTACACACGATAAGCACGCACTGAACGTGGAAAGGACACTCCTCTGAGAAGAGAGATGTGCTCTTGGCCAGAACCCTCTTTCCATTTTTCCTTCCTTGCTTATCTGAAGGCTGCAGACACATGGCCATGGTGGATCAAATTATCCCCTGGCTAAACTCCAGGGGTTCCAGGGGAGGAGCAGGTGGGAGAGGGCATTCACTAAGAGGAAGAGGAAGTGGCCAGCTCATCTCACCATGGTCTGTGTCACGTGTCTAGCAAATGCATGGCCTGTGTGTTCACTCATCCTGCCAATCAGCTTGTTGAGCATGTGAGTGCTGTTTGAGGCCCCTGGTGGGGGTAAGTGCATAGCAGTCAAAGGAAATTCTTGTTGTACATTGTCTAAACTTTCTCCAAAATGATAAAAATATTTTTTTTCAGGTGAATGAAAAAATGTTTAAGAGCCCCCAGCACATACAAGCCATATACATTCTATCCAGTGGTTTTTTTTTTCTTCTTCTTCTTTTTAAGGCCACACCTGAGGCATATGGAAGTTCCCAGGCTAGGGGTCAGATCAGAGCTGCAGCTCCCAGCCTATGCCAGAGCCACAGAAACATAGGATTTGAACCTATACTGCAGCTCACAGCAAGGCCAGATCCTTTAATCCACTGAGCGAGGCCAGGGATTGAACCTGCATCCTCATGGACACTAGTCAGATTCTTAACCCACTGAGCCACAATGGGAACTCCCCTAACCAGGTTTTAAAAGCCAGCCTAGGAGTTCCCGTCGTGGCGCAGTGGGTAATGAATCCGACTAAGAACCATGAGGTTGCGGGTTCAATCCCTGCCCTTGCTCAGTGGGTTAACGGTCCGGCGTTGCCGTGAGCTGTGGTGTAGGTTGCAGACGCGGCTCGGATCCTGCGTTGCTGTGGCTGCGGCGCAGGCCAGTGGCCACAGCTCCGATTAGACCCCTAGCCTGGGAACCTCCACATGCCGCGGGTGCGGCCATAAACCCGC